>JANHGB010049406.1:19972-36282 GCA_026283785.1 Coracopsis vasa
TTGAACACTGCCAGGGATGGAGCATCCACAACTTCCCTGGGCAACCCATTCCAGTGCCTCACCACCCTCACAGTAAATAACTTTTTCCTTATATCTAACCTGAGCTTCCCTTGTTTAAGTTTAAACCCATTATCCGTTGTCCTATCGCTACAGTCCCTGATGAAGAGTCCCTCTTCAGCATCTTTGTAGGCCTCCTTCAGATATTGGAAGGCCTGGGGAGTCCCCAATGGTTCTGGCCTAGAGGGAGCCCCTAGTGCCCGTGTGTCCTGTGTTTAGCCTGGGGGAGAGGTGATGGAGGGTGTCTCCAAACAGGCAAAGACTGCAGTTGTCCTAGCTGATACACATTCAGGAAGCTTATGGTGCTTCTGACCCTCCGGGCTTCTGCTGCTGGGCCTGGATGGTGCCCATGTCATCTTTTCTTGAAAGTGCTGGGACTTGTTTTTTAGCACAAATGCAAGCAATATAGAAACTAAGGCCACTGCTCTTCCTCTGTGTGCCCGGTGGTTGCTTTTTCACTCCTTACCCGTTTACTTCCACTGGGTTTTGGTTTCAGCCTGATGTTCCTCCCTTTAAACTGCTGTGTTACTCAAGGATTTCAGTATCAGTTTATCACTGTTTTGTGTGAATAAATCCATCTGAGAGCCACCACCTGTCCAGACATCTCCAAGGCAGGACTTCTCTTTCTAGGGTGGTCAGTAAAGACTCCAAGATTTTTCTCTGTCACGTTCTGCCTTGCATTTCTGGTGATGTGGCCATTGAGAAAAAACAAAACAGGAACTTGCCCGTGATATCTGCTAAGCAGTACGTCTCTCTATTGAGATGTTTCTAGAGATGTGTTTGTTTTGTCACAGTTTGTGTCTTCACAGAGCAATGGTACAACTGGGTGGTGCTTAAGGGTAACCAGACTGGATTGAAATGGAGTTACTGAGCTATCAAAAGTAGTAAAATGACATTGATTAAATTAACCTGAGGTGGGCTCTGTGCTGATGATGCAATGCCAACTTCAGCTTCCAAGGTAGCCTAAATGTAGTTGCATGGCACTGCAATGTGGCATGTATGCTTGGCTGAAGACACTACCAGAAGGAGTGGCCTATGAAGACAGGGATCCACAGCCCTGCAGGGAGGTGATCAGCGGCAGTGGGTCTTCAAGAGTCTGCAGTACTTGCAGCATCGGGTCCATTGAAAGTGCATGAGGTTTCCCAGGGTAAGAAAATACTACAGTCGGCACTAGTATCAGCAGAAAGTGTATTTTCAACTTTTGTATTGCTATGGTTGTGTGACCGTTGTGATCAGTGAAGTTTATGATGAGATTTACAACTTCTCACAGTGTGATCTGAGGTACTGAGAATGGGAAATGCATGGTTTCTAAGTGTCAGAGAAGAGGTGTTAACCAAGCTGTATGCTTGGCAATATTTTACATCAGTGAGAAGACAGATAAACTAAAAACAAAAAGAAAAGAAAAGTTATCCATAAAATTGAAGAATCACAGAATGATTTGGGTTGGAAAGGACCTTAAGATCATCTAGGTCCACCCCCCTGCCATGATGTATTGTTTATTTTATTGGATGACATATTATGAAAAGGTATGCCAGCAATTGGTGGCTTACATAATTCAAGGTGCTTGTAAAACTTAAATGAAATGCTTGCTTTGAAATTATGACTAACTGGTCACATTCCCTATTCAGAATATTTTGTGTGATGAATTTTGGCATTTTCTTCTAACACATTATCTCCAAATTATAGTTTTTTCATCATTCAATCAGGATCATATTAATGTCTGTGCAGAATTATATTTATGATTATAAACAATATAATAATATTGTATTGTTTGTATCTATGATAAACATATATATATGTTTATGCATGGTGTTCCTCTGGCTTTAGAAAGAGCTAGTTGATGAAACATGTACAGAAAGTTCCCATTTGCTCCAAAGCATCATTTCACTGGTACATTTAAGGCCCTTGTTTGGTCACTTGCATTATTTCTTCACTGTGAGTGAGAATTTGTGCATGCACGTGCCTTGAAATCACCTTGAGTAATTCAAATTCTGGCAGAGAACAGCCTCTGCATCAATGATAATGCACAGCTTTTCCCAGCTCTTAAGAGCTGCAGGGCTGTAGATAAGTAAACTCAATAAAATGAAACTCTCAGCACTGCCTCCTTCAAATAATGGAATCGCCACTCGAATTCCCAAGTTTGACACTTTTAGTTTTCAGGACTTTGTTGAATTATATTCCCCAATTCTGCAACAAGAATCTCATAGGAGAGAACCTGTGTCCCCTGACCACTTGCTGACCCCAAGGGGATGTGCGTCAGGTCTGACTAGTGCCCAGCAGCAGGAGGAGTCTAAGGAATATTTCAGGAAGGATAGGAACTGAGGAAGAAGTAACAACGCCAAAAGAGCAGAAGCTCCTGCAAAATGCAGATTTAAATGCATAAATGTAGTTGAGCTTATGTTTAGCTACCTAGCCGCATTCCTGTACAACAACAAAAGGCCTAGATGGCAAAATAATCTTGAAATCAGAATTGTGAGTCAGAAGAGGAGGAGATGAAGTCTGTGAGAGAAAAAGCAAGGTGTGGTGTCTGGTGGGCAGCCTTAAATGTACATTGTAAATATTATAAAATTTTCTTCAAAATATTAAAAAAAAAAAAAGAGTGTTGCCACTAATTGATTTACTCCTGAGACTTCTTGGGTTTACTTTGTGATCACTCCCCTACTGCTTACACACACAGCCTGAAGGTTTGCTTTTGGTATTAAAATACCTCATGGTCATGTTTAGAAGATGCTCCATCAAAACAAGATTTTATTATTTTCAGAAGTTTATGAAGCAAAGAATTTGAATAGTTTGAAACAGACAAAATATTCTAACATCACTCAGTTCAGTTATAAACCTGGAATATGTAAAGTAATAATAGGACATTGACATTTACCACTTGAAAGAGCATCTACTATGCAAATCTGATTCTCTACAGGAGAGAAAATTTTAAAACCAAATAAATATACCTCTGAGACCTCCTCGGGCAAAATTCAAATAACCTCCACGAATATAATTGTAGATGAAGCCACTGAACACCAATCAATAGAAGATAATCACTGGTCATCTTAAAATTGCATCATTTACAGCAATCGTTTGAGGAAATGTCAGCAAATAACTTTGCTGTTTCATTCTCATATATTCGTAACTAAATGTTTTGCTCCTGTTTATTTGCTGTTGCTGTTTGAAAGAATTTCTGCAGCTTCATATCAATTTATTTGCTGTTGGAGTTTAAGAGGATCCCAAATGGGAGCAATTTATGTCCAGCTAAAGTAAATTTTGTATTTCCTCAATGGTAAAAAGATTGAAAATCAATGAATTTAAGTAGCTGTCAATATGCTTGTTGATCTGAAGGTACCTTCTTTAGAGAGAAGCTTCATATGTGCAATCATGTAATTTTATATATACATATGTATGTTTGTATATAGTATTTTAGGTATATAACCTTCATATTTGTTTGTTTTGTCCTAGCTTGGTGAGATTTGATCTTAAATTTAGTTTTGATTCTGGTGTGATATAACCAAGAATACATGACTGGATACAGCAGAGTGGGGACATCTGCATAGCTTGGGTGTTGATCACATGAAGTTTGCTTGGCGGGGGGATTTCTTCAAACCTATTTTAAGAGATGGGTGCCCCACCACATTTGAATTGCAGTTCATGACATGGTGCCAACTGGTCCTCTGTGTTAGCCTCTAGGAGATTACAGGAAGGTTATTGAGCTCCCATGCTGTGCAAAGTGTGCTGCTGTTTTCCACTCTGCCTCCCTGCAGCACTTCAGGGTATAACTGCATGTCCCTTGAACTCCTCCTCACAAGTGTTGATGGTTCATCATATGTGTTGATTTTGCTTGGAACCAAACTGAGACTGGCTTCCAGATTTAACATGTTTTAGATGACTCACTCTTTCAGAGAAGCAGCTGTAGGGTATTCAGAAATACACGAAAATGGCAAGCCAATGACAAACGTTGTGGTGGTGACAGCAGTTGCTAAATATGGTGCAGCACCTGGTAGGTGAGTAGAGGTGGTGAGCCGATAACATTAAAATACTTGGGCATCTTCCCTCAACTCCTGGCATTCCTGGCAAAAAAGATGTGTCCCTAGAACTTTATAGATAAATAATTACCCTATTGCATTTGGGACATGATTCTGAATATGTATGTTGGTGTCGTTACTTAAAGTATTTCAATCTTGATCTTAATTTTGATCTTGGGATCAGTCATATCCTTAAAGGTGAAGTATTCTTTTATCGGAAGGCACTCTGGACTTCAGTAGAAATGTGCCAGCCTCTGAAGTGGCCCTTCAGTGCATAAATTGCTGAAAGAAAAGGCCTTTGACATTTTTTTATGGTGTGAACTAGTGTGACCAACCTATCTGCATGCCACCTTGCCATTTCTGTCATCTTTGCTAAGCTTCTCTTATTCAGAGGAATGGGACTAAAAGAGAGCACAGACCTTCCCCAGACAGATTTACAGGAGAACAAAGCTGAAATGCTGTATTTTTTTCATTGTTAAGGTTCTGCTCTCCTAAGAGACCATCTGCTTAGGGGTTGATTGTATCTGTTAGTGATATGCCCTGTGAATATTTCTGGCTTGGTACATGAGAAGACATTAAACCTTTCACTCAGCCAGTGACACCAGGTTAAGCAGGCTCCACTGGAATAAATCAGGAGACTCGTAGCCTATTTGCTGTGCTTAGTGAGTAGCCCCAATCTCCTACTGAAATATCTTTCCCTCAAAATCTCTGGGTTGTTGTGGATTTTCCTTTACTTGCAACTTCTATGTTTCAGACATGCTAAGTCATCCCTCCCTGAGAGATAAGGGTCTTGTTTTGGGAATGATGTATTGCAATAGAGGCTCCAACTGGAAGCCAGGGCAAACAATTTAAGCCCTGTTTTACACAGAATTTAAATAACAAAGATAGTGTTGTATAAGATTTGGTATCCAGGTAAGTACACAGAGAGAAGAGTGGACAAGTTTTCCAATATAATCAGAAGGCTTCTGTGATTTGAGGGCCCTTGAGACAGTGATTTTGTCTCCTTCAGTCCTGTCCTTCTCCTCCTTTCTCTCGTAGCTGCTTCTCACAAGCCTTGAGTTAGGGGATACCCAGGAAAGCTGTTTAAAATAACCCACATGAAGCATCAATTTATAAACTGAAACCTGAGTTTGTCAGTGTACAAAAATATAACTGGGTTAAAAAGCAGTTCAAGAGATTCTTGGGAAGAAGGTGCCTAACAGTCTATTAAACATGATGACATACATGTAACCTTCTATTCTGATGGTCACCTAAACTGCCAGAGGTGAGGAAGGCACATGATTGTGTGCCTTCTCTGTCCTTACACTCGCACCCAATATCTGCTAATGGCTGTCCTCAGAAACAAGACATCGGTTTGGAAATTCCTATTGATGCAACCCAGAATGTGTAAGTTTTGTGGCAGTTGTAAGCAAAGGGCTAAGGAGTGCAAGCAGCACTGAAAGTAAATAGTCCTTTCTCCCTTAGAAACTGTCTGTCTTTGAGGTTTGTGGAAAAAATGTTGGCTTTCCTTTGCTGTATTATTCCTATTTTGTAGATAGTATCTTACCTCTTGGGTACTTGTCCTGGTGCTTTCCTGGATACAAATGGAATTTTTCTTTGATATAGTGCCCACTGCATGACACAAGGACTGCAGTTAATCTAAAATAGGTAGCAAGAATATCTATTCAAGATTCCTATATTTCAGGACTTGGTATTTAAGAGAGTAATAACAGCATATGGGTTGAGACTTACTGGTAAACAGAAAATAATTTGGTGTAAACCTGTTTGGAAAGAAAGGATCATATTGATATTTTCATCTAATATGAACATAAACCTCAATGATCTACTAAACTATATACCTACATATTTCTATAGATTTCTAAGACAGAACCTTGTACAGACTGTGTGAAATACTATTACTATAACTGGGTTGAATCACTTGGTTTTACACTCTTTTCATTTCTCAGTTCTTATTGCATAGCATCATCTTTTGAAATGGTGGCTTAAACAAAAGACAGACTTTAAAGCAAAGAGGGCTTTTCCTCCACACCCACACTAATATCTAAAAATACTCTTAAAATTATTCAGGAGTGAAGCTTTTTATACTGAAGTTCCTCAGATACATTGTGTTTTGCTGTTAGAGGAGTAAGTCAGTTTTTCATATGCTCTTAACACATTCAATTTGTGAATATTGCTTTCATTTCTGCATTTGTGGAGTATTGTAAAAGCTGCCTGCTTGTGATTTGATCAATATAACTTGTCTTTAATGCTATACTTTGTGAAGGCAGTATGTTTGATCATAAGAGCTGAAGGGCATACCCTATACAATATGTGAAAAGTCAAAAAAGGTAATAGGTAAATTCCTGCTAATTAAGTAGGTCATGACTGACCAAGAATCAGACATGGTAATCTGTGATGGTACTATGAAAAATGCATTGTAATTAGGTACCACAGCTTGAATATGAATCATCAATATTCAACAGATGTATGCTTCCTTGTTGGTTCCAAGTCTCAAACAGATTTTCACTGAAATGGAAAATCAAGTAATAACAAAAGAAAAAAAGGGATGGAGGGAGAAATTGATGCAGTGCTCCAATATTTCATTATTTAAGAAATAAATATCTTTATTATTCATTACTCCAATCTTCTTTTAAGGAAGACTAAAATGCTGGCATATAGTTAATTTTAGAAAAGAATGTTTGACACTGAAAGATTTTTCCTGCAAAACTGCCTGTCCTTTTTTCTCTTCTGTATGGCAGAATTTATGGAAATATCTGAATTTATATGAAACTAATTCACCTCCAACCCACATGCCTCCTGAAACTGTAACCTCTTTTGTGATGCTACAGAAAATATGTCAAGAGTTACATATCTACTATTCAGGGACTAGTGCTTACAATAATGATCAGGAACATTTTATGGGTACAATAAAATACGTCTATATGTCCCATAGCTACTTCTATGTTTCTTGTCATTGTTGCAGAGCTGTGAAATTCCACAAAGGGGTAATATTGGGAATTCTGTGAACACCCATTTGTTCAAATATTCACTTCAGTTAAAGCAATTCCTATCTCGAAAGTTTTCTTTCCCAGTTGTGATGTACAGGTTAGCACTAGTAGTATATGTACAGTGTGCACTGTTGTATGTCTAAATTAGCAGGTGGTGATTGTCCTGCAGAGGTAAGCAGAGAATGCATGAGACCCAACATCCACACTACCACCTTCTTAGAGGTACACGTCCAGATACTGAATGAATGCCTGTAAGCAGATGGAGCACACTCAGTGCATCCCAGTTGAGTTTCATCTCAAATGAAGGAAGTCTGTGAGCTCTGAGATTGCCCTGTAGTGAAAAGCAAAATGAAGTAAAGAGGAATGCTCAGGAGAGTCTCTTCAAAAGTGCACTCCTGACCCCAGCTAAAATACTAGCAGAGATGTATCTGTTGAAGCTGGGATTTTCAAATTTAAGAAAAGAGAAATAGTTGCCCCAAGGGCTGCATTCAGACACCTTCTCAACAGTGGTAGACTGCTGCATCGTTATTTGCTTGAGCTAGAACAGAAGGTCTGTAGTTTGAATTCTACAGCAGAATTCAAGGTTTTGGTTAAAATGCTTTTAGATCTTCATATACTACTGAAGTGTAAGACCTAGTGAAGTTTCATTAAACAAAATCTCTTCAGCTTCCAGTCCTATCCTGAAATTTTTAATAGGAAAGCTAGCTATCCTACCCTGCATTAGAGGCTTGAAGCGCTGGAGATAATGCTGCTCAAACCTAGAATGAATATGTTTTCTGAACATTTTTCCAGTCCAGGCATGCTGCTTGGAGTGGGCTTGCATCTCTCTTACTATATGATTTTGCATATGGTCTGGTGCGGTATATGCTCTGCTTGCAGGCTTTCACTAGAAGTTAGAACCCCAATTCTCTCATGTCCCTCAAGTTGAAAAGCTCATTTTCATTTCATCTCATTTCATTACTGTAGCTCTCTAGCCTCCTGCTGACTCAAGCCTTTCCTCTTGCAGTAAGAAATGTCATATGGGCACAGTCATTTTACACATATCCTAGTTCAGACTTCATTATAATATATTATTAGTTATATTAAGTCTCTCATACGTAAGTCTTGAGCAGCTTATCTATCACTATGGTGTCAGAGTGAGCAGCTGGGAAAAAGTGTCAGTAATTTCTTTATCTCATCTGATTAATATCAAATATTAAAATTAGCTCAATTCATTCTTGCACCCACATTGCTTCATTAGCAACATATATTTCATACCTCTTTCTTTAGTGAAATATTCTTGCTACCTACTTTAATCAGAGAAATGAGTAACTAATCACTTATCTGTGTATTGTAATAGATATTAGTAAAATGATCAGAGTTTGGGAATTGCTGTTGCACATGCATTTAAATGATGCATAATATTATAACAATGCTGATAGAAATAAGACATTCCCAGGCAAAAAAATACCAATTTGTGGTTAATCTGAATAAACTAAATGACAGCTATTGCATCACGGCTGTGTCATAAACTTTTATGAGTATTTTATTTTTAAGCCCTTAATCTTACATAAGTGGCACAATTTTAAAAACATGCTTGATTTTAAAACAATTTTAGATTTGTATTCTTTTTAGTATTATGGATTTTTGTGCATGTATTTTTATTTTGAAACAGATTCTTGCTCAAAGGGATGATCCCAGCTTTACAGCACTACAGGCTGAAGTCTTTTCTGCATGGAATACCTGATTGGGTCAGTATTAAATTCTGAGTTCAGCAATCATAAAAGTCCATAGAAGGTCAATCTGAAAAAAATAATATGATTTTAACTTTGGTAGAACTTAGTTGTATGTCTTTTATCTGGAACATTATTTTGAGATTGGTAGATCTTCAGAACAGATTCTCATTTTGGCTCTGTACAATACCTGCACATACAATATGAAAGGCAATCTACAGGGACTTCCTGATTCTCAGCAGGGATGTCTCAGCAAGGTATGAGCAAAAAGCTTCAGTCTTCCAGATGCCTTACCTCATAGTTGAGGCATTTCACTCCTTTCACCTCTACAGTGCACTTGGGGGAAGTGCACTGGTTCCTAAACTGGTTCAGTGGGTTGCATCCTTAAGGTTTGGATACACATCTGCTCCACTGCTGGGAAGCAGCTCTTGGAGGAAACTTCTTGCCTCTTGGCAGTATGATCAGGCCTCATTACACCCCTCAAGATAGCTCTTTTTTCAGAACTTGGTGAATTTTGTATCTCTTCCTAAACTATGCAGTTAAAAGATAAAACAGCTGTACCAATGAAAGCCTATTGATATAAGTCTTATTTGTGTTTTTGCTTTTCCTAACAAGTCTTAGCTAGTTCCAGAATTGCTTCTGTTTGGTGAGTAAGAGGGAAGGGGCAAAGAGCCCTGCTACAGATTTTCTTTCCCCGAGTTATGTAACATTTGCCTCTTCCCTCTCTGATGTAGCGATCACTTACTCCTGAATGCAACAACTGTAAATGGTGGCTTTAATGCGAATCCCATAGATCTGGAAAAAAATAAGCCAGTAACATGTCTGAAAACAGGGAGACAGGTGGTTAAACAGATTCTTCACATGAAGGTCCTTTTTCAGATCATTCCTTAATTTCCCTTTTGTTTTTCAGCAGGCCTGAATTGAAATAAGATGACTACCTACATCTTCCATCATGGCTGTCTGTCAGCTTCTGTTGGCTGTCTTGGAAGGTAGGCTATATTTTAATAACTGAGTTATTGATACACCCCAAATAATTTGTTTGGTAAAAATACTGAATATGCTACTGAGGTTCTAAGATATCTAAGTACACTTACAGGCTGTCCACAGCAAAGGTGAAATTCTAAGTACAGTATAGAAACCTAGCCATTTGCATCGCTTGTAATTAACTTTTCTATACTGTTTCATGTCTGGGTGTGAATAATAAAACTGCAAATATTTGCATGTTTCCTTTTACATGGTTGGCAAAAAGTAGCCTGGGAAGCACACATCCAACTTTGTTTCAGGTAGTTTTGTGAAGGAGCCTCCTCTGTACTTTGAACAAAAGTATCCCTGTGGAAAGCAAAGAGGGAGTCACCAGGTGGGCCTTGGGACATGAACACCCAGCTCCCATCATAACAGCACATGATCTGGGCATTTCACTGAAGTCCTTTTGAAAGATTGAACTATGGAATTAGATCAGAAAAAGCTTTACTTGATGGTATAATTCACTTCCCTGCCATGCAGGAGAGAAGGTGCAATGTTGTATCTCAATCAGCATTAGCTGTGTGGCAGCAGGATCAGAGTCCCAGCCACAAGCCAGGCAGTAGCAGCCCATCCTATGAGGTTTTGGACAGGCATAAATGAAGAATCTGATGGCTCTTCCACAGCTGATGACTTATTTAAGCTATAGATCTATTTCCTGCTTTGCTTTTCTCAGGGAAACACTACATCATGTATTATGTAAACATCAAGGATACTGTCTTGCCTATGCTGTTTAGTAAATTGCATAGTTCTTCTTGGTAGAATATAGATGTCAACATGAATATTGAAAATGTCCAAGGATGTCACAAGACCTTGCACAAAGGGGAGAGATGGCATGCTATTAATGATCCTTTCTTCCACAAGCAAATTCCAGTCATGTTATACAAAGGTGGTACAGAAATAAAAAATAGCTCTTCATTAAAAGCAGCCCTGTCTGCTGTACCTCTGGCATAGTACACTTATTTAAATAACATTGTGAATTTTTGGGGAAAGAAGAACCTGGAGATGCAGTTATTATGTCTACTGTAGTGTGGAAAGGGCTTTGCTGTGAATAATAACAGCCATGTTGATGGATAGACCTAAATTAAAAGTGAAAGAGCTGTTCATTCATAGCAAAAATCCATCTTAATGTGAAGATAAGGAAGTCTAAGGAGTTTTTTATTTCTATTTTTGCTTTCAGGCCTACTATATATTATTCAGGGACTTTTTAAAGTTGGAAAATTTGTTAATAATATCACAGATCATCAAAGTTTAAAATTATTTCTTTGAGTTAATTTTTGAATTCTCCTCTTCTACTAGGCAATTACAAACTCAGTGGGGGATTTTTCTTGGTGCAAAGTGATGCCTAAAAGAACATAGTGATTTTTTCCTTAACTTTTTTTGCATCTATTGATCAACATTCATCAGTGTTCCTTTGCTGTAACATCTGGTGTACTTACGTATTCGGGATTAGGAAATATCCTTGGCATTTGAGATCCCAAATGCTAGCCAGTGACAATAGGCAGCCTATTTGAAAGGGCAGGACTTGGTGGTGAATGTGAATCAGTGGAACAAAGCGTTGTTCTGAGCTACTCAGTTTGCTGTGGATGATTTCATGGTTTCGGGAGCACCTGTAGTAGTGTTCAGTGCTCTCCTGTGCCTCACATATGGTTCACTGCAGTACTACATCTTTGGAATTCCTTCCTGTCCACAGGAATGGGCCATGAATTCTCTTTTATGTACGTAAATGAATATGTGTGTGTTCAGTGCTCCTGATAGTTTTAATTTGCTTTCACTGGTGTCCTTTACTGAGGAGGGAAATATGAATTTTGAACCTATTTTGAACTTTGTGTGTTGTTAACTTACTCAAGAAGCTGAACCATTTAAAATATTTTGGTTTTCATCATTATGGGTCCTCTTCACACCAGCATGTTGACAATGTCAGAAGGAATCTGTCCTTTAGTCCTTCCCCTGGATGAATAGCTATGCTGTTCAGGAAAATGCAATCTGAAATCTGTCTAGAGAAATGAAAAAGTAAACAAGTAGGAGCTTTATTTTTAAAGAGGAATGGTACTTGGAACTCTTAAGGACCTGCAACAAGAACTAGAAATAAGGTTAATATTATAAAGTGGTAAGATTTGCCTCAGCATTCAATTAAAAAAACCCAAACAAATTGATAATAAATGTAATCCTAACACATCGAGAAGAACAAATACTCTGGACTTAGTTGTAGCTGGCTGTGTTCAGGAGTAGCCTCTAAACTTTGAACTAAAATGTCATTTATCAATACCAAACTCATGCAAATAAGATCATGTTTTTCTCTTAAGAAAAATTACCATGTTTTTCTCTTAAGAAAAATTACCTAGTGCCTTATGGCTGTGAGGTAGGTGTATTTAGTCTTCCCATCTAACTATTTTAGGTAGAATGAGGCCAGTATTTCTAACGAGCAGAAACAATACTAGGCAGTCTTGGAGTTTTATCATCAAATTTTTATTCCTTTCAGAAAAAGGTAAGTGAAACATACAGTTTCCCCATACTAGGTAATGACTCTGAATGAGAGAAGTGAGGAAACAGTGCAGGAAGCTTCTGGTGACTGTGTGCCAGGAAAAATATTTAACATTTTCTCTAAATTCAGGTTAAAAAGTTGGTGCATAGTAACATGAACAGGTTGGAACAAATGGAGTGCATGCTGGGTTGAAAGTCAGGGATGCAGTGAGGGCGCTTCCAAGTTACATTAATCAGGTAGAACATACATTATTGGATGCATTTTATTCTTCCTTTTCTTCATCCCAGCCCAATGTTTGTTAGGGGCTGTGCAAAATTACCTAAGGAAGAAGCAGACTTAAAGCTCTTCAGTAGCAAAAAAAGTTTCTGGACCATGGTGAGAAACGCAGGGTGGCATGATACTTTGGTGAGTTCAGACCTGGTGCAACATCTTCAGTCTGGGGTCTTGTGAAACACAAGGACAGTTGAACCTGATTGTGTCAGGGGAAATCTGTAAGCAAGACAACAGCAAGGGGTACCTGTCATGGAATGTAACTGCAAGTAAAAAAAATCTCTCTCTTTGCTATTTTACCATGTGTTGTGAATGTCTTTTACTGTCCTACATGTTTTCCTTCTCTGTATGCCTGTACGCAGGTCCAGGATCGCACAGACTGACAGGATATTTCTTTTATTGAGTCATAGCAATTCTAACAGCAGATCTAAGGACAAACCTTGGCTTCTGTTTGGTAATACTAACAGAAGAAAACTATGGTGTTTTTTTTCCAGGTCAAGTTAATTTCCAACAAGTTGATATGAACCCATTTGCACCTACTTCATAGATATGCATTTCACTATTTATATTTTTTAAGTATTGACAGTGAATTTTTGCTACTGAATGATCTGTGAACGTACTTGGACATTCCATGAAAGTATCATAACTATTAGTCAATAAGAAGCTTGTATTTAAGCCTGGTAATTGCTCAAATGCTAAAGGCCACAATTATTTCTTCAGTAATTCAGGACTGACTAGATAAATCATGTGGTACTGTTTCTACTCCAGGATTAGATGTCTTCCAGATCCACAGAGAGTTTTATCTATTAGCACCTCAACATTTCTGCCTTAACTAGTCATTAAAAAGTGATGGCATTGCTGAGGTAAAATATTATTTGCAAATTAAACTGTAGAGTTCTTTGGGAGTTTTAATTTACAGGCAAGCAGTTTCAGTAACTTTAAAAAGGCTGGAAGAGATAAAACCTCAGAGTTATTGCTTCACTTTTAAGTGATTACATAGAAACCTGTGGTTCTATAGCTAAAGCTTGAACTTTTTCTGTCTAACGGGGTGCATGCATGTGAATGCTTACACAGCCAATCATCAATTGTGACACCATTGCAGAGACAAAATAATCCAGGGACAGCTAGGTATCTGGAAAACAAGACCCTAAAGATGAGGCTTTGATACCAATGACAGAAGCATGTCAATGGGCTGTAAGTAGTCCCACAAGACTTGTCAGAAATGCCACATTAGAATTAAAATTTAGTGAATGAGGATAAAACTTTAATGTAGCTTCAGTGCCCTGGATAAAGTTGTTAATATTCTATTTATAACTGAGTATAACTTGGTACAGATTTTTAATCTGCATTGAAAAAAGAAATTTTTCTATTTCTGTGAAAATAAGTGTTTTCTTTAAATATTGAGAATCTTAGCCCAAACTCTTGCAATGTGACATACGAGCATCAAGCCCTTTCTATCTCAGCACTGAGTTCAAGATTTCACATATCTTCTGGACTCTGCCCATGCAAAACTTGGTTGTTTGCTCTCTCTCTGGACAAAACTGGTTATTAATATATATGGATTCAGATGTTTAGTAACTACTGTGGGTTTTGGTCTTAAATGTGATTCTTGCTTGCTTATAAGACACAATTTTTCTTCAAGCTCTTGCTTTTCTTCTGTTATCGCCTGTTCTCTCCTACCATATCACCTTGACAGGGGATCCAGTTATAGACAGATGTCCCCTGACCTCATTAACAGTCTTCCAGTTTCATACTGAACATCATATGTGTTTTGCAAAATCCTGCATCCCTATTTAATTGGATTATTTTTAAGCAGTGTCTTACCCTAGATTGAGAATTAAGTTGGTCTCATTGACACTGCAAAGTAGAGCCTTATCTGGTTTGTGGATACCAGCAGAATTTGGTGGCATGGCCAATCACAACTATTTTTTTATTTTTTGCTAATTAAAAGTGAGAAAGTTAGATCTGACATCACTAGCAATTCACAAATGTCTAGTAGCAAGAAGGGGTTTATAGTTCCACATTTGTAGGAAAACTGCAACTTAAAAGTGGCCATCAAGCCAAGGTTTTTACAAAATCAGTCAAGTTGCATTTGAAAAAAAATACCTTATCTATCACTTACTTCCATGATGTCTTTGAATTGTGGACATTTCATGACAGCTTCTTAAGCTATATGATATAATTTCAGACAATTAGAGAGCTGGTCAAAGGAAAAAGATTGATTCTATGATGTTTTTTTGAGGGTTATACATCTATTTTTGCCCCACACTGGGACAAAGTCACAACCTTATAATTCTGTTATGTGAAAATGTTTGAATCGAAATGTCAGTTTTCAAACTGAGAAGGGAAGTGCTTTGATTTCATTTTCTCTTACTTGCTTTCCTTATGAAATTGTCATGGACCCTCTTTTAAATGTCATTGAAATGAAAGCTTCTTTGCAAACCGTTTTAGACTTAACAAAAAAATAGTCTGATTTTAATCTACATGGCTATTTGTCTGCTAAATAAAACCAGTAAATTCTCTAATCACTCTTTACTGTTTCTGATTTGTGACTAGGTTTTGATGTTTTGTTCCTGAAGTTTCAAAGACTGAGTCCTCCATACTCTGGGAGTAACACAAACACACAATGAAATCACAGTCTCATTGCAGTCAGTGGCAAATCCATGCTTCATTGGATCACAAATTTCAGCAGTAATGGTATCTTAAAGGGCATTTTTGGTCCATTATTTGTACTTGATTGATGTTGTCCTGAACTCATCCTGCAGATTATTTTACCTTATCTTCTTTTATAGTGTAGCAGCTCAATAAGACCTTCTTTATTTCTTAGTAATAAACTTCTTCTCAGTGTGCCAAGCTGAAACTTCCTGCTTGTTAAACTACCTCTGGGAAGAACCTAAATATAAGTTAAAATCTTGTTTTATCTCTCCTTGCAGTATCATTACTGGAAGAGGGACTTTTTCAGGTACTGTGCCTATGACTGAGGTGGAAAGGAGTGAGCATGACAAATAACAGGAGTGAGCATGACAACAAAACTCACAATCTGGAGCAATTTAGTAGCATATAAAGGCAAGAAAAGAATAATACCCCATGTGCCAGCTCTGCCTTGCACTTCTGGCTTTGCGTGTCCTTTCTAGTTCCACTGATCGCAGAAAGTACTCCTCTGAGCATTTGGAGGTGATACTCAATTGTTTCAAACTGAAGATACGGGAAATCATTTGGTTTTATATTTTAATTATGAAGACATGTAAATTTTATGCTGTTTCTTTTGCTTATGTATTTCTGCTTGGTTATTGTTTTCCTAGCTTCAAAATAATACCTTTAATTGGATGAAATTTTTACTCTGGCTAGATGTGCACGTGACATATTTTTATGTGTCAGTGTGTCGTGGTTTAAGCCCAGCCTTTCACTCAAGAAACCATGCAGCCCACTCGCTCCCCCCTCCCTTTTCCTCCCCCTGCTCCCGGAGGGATGGGGAGGAGAATCTAAAGAATGTAACTCCCACGGGTTGAGATAAGAACAGTTTAGTAACTAAAGTATAGCACAAATCACTACTGCTACCACCATCACCAATAATAATAATAAAGGAAATAACAAGGGAAGAAAATGCAACAGCTCACCACCCCATCAACCGACACCCCAACCTGACCCCCGGCACTCCACTCTCGCCCTTCCGGGTAACTGCCCCCAGCTCTACATCCTGGGCATGACGTGCTGTGGTATGGAATACCTCCTTGGCCAATCCAGGTCAGGTGTCCTGTCTCTGCTT
>JANHGB010049407.1:0-21041 GCA_026283785.1 Coracopsis vasa
TGTTAGGTGTAATACAGTGTAAACATATACATTTGCTTTCTTTTAAAAATGTTAAAAATGCATCTGGAATAGTAGTTCCCCTATTTCTCTTAAATGTCATCTAACATAGAATTTATGAACCTAATTTCTTTCTGCTTCAGTTTTACCATTTTAGTACATGAAATTCTATCTTATTGTCTTTAAATCTACTGTTTTAAAGTGTTTTGAAATATTTAAATGAACAGCATGCAAAGACAAAGATTTCAATTGGACATTTTTACAGCCAGATAAATATAGTTGGCCAGCAGTTAAAATAATCACACCAATTAAATTCATTTCCTGGAGACTGTGCCCCTTAAGGAAGAAATCAAGTTAGCAGGATTTAAAAGATTATTTGTGATTTATCTCCTAATTCTATTGGTTCCACCTATGAGGAAAAAGACTGTCATTGCAGTTGCATCAGAAAACTGCGGACTTGTCTTTGCAACAGGACAGCAAGGAATAAATTCTAATAATTGTAACTGTTTGTGTTTCTGTTGCTGCTGAAATTATCCACAGACTAGTTTTGCATGGTACTATTATCAAACAGTGTATGTACACTTTATAATAACAAATGTCACCATAAAAGCAGGATTTTACATGTTAGTAGGATGTCATTTCATGACCCCCACCTCACTGCAAGTAAGCTGCACTCACTGTAGCTGGCTTCTAGTAAACTAGGATCTAATATGTGTCTGGATTGTCTGGAACTTTTTACCTGAACAGTTGCCTGGTATGGGCCTATCTGAGTGTTTGTTTCAGCTTGGGCATGTTTAGTGAAGTGAATGATTATGACACAGACTGAGCAGTCCTGTGTGGTGTATCTGCATGTATGAGATTTCTATTTGTCAGGGATTCCGGGTATTTGTGATGATAAGAGAAGCAGAATAGTAAGATCTGAGTTTTCATTGCTTGGTTGTTACTGCATACTGTCAGTCTGAAAAATAACAGAAAAATTAGTAAAGATTTTTGCTTTTTCTATAGCTGGCAAGAGATCCCATGCCACAAGAATTTGAAATAGTTAAAACATTTTTCTCCTGACTTAGGACGAGAAGCTAAATTCTCAGGTTTCAATGTGTCAAAACTGAAAGGTTTTAATTGAAAAATAAAAATAATTCCACAGCAGAATGAAAAAATGGAAAGTTTATTTTTAGAAAACATTGGAAATGGGACATTTAAGACTTTTAAAAAGTTTTAGCTTCAACAAATAGGTTTTCCAAAAATCCCACCCATTTGACATTAAATAAGTCATAATGAAGTTCTAATATTATTTCCTGCCAGCTGTGTCCTGAAAAAAGTAAGATAAGTTTAAATTAGAAAGTAACTCACCCAGGAAGTAAAGGTAGTTCCACTTGGCTTACTGTGATTGATTATCACTATGCAAATAAATGGACCATAGATATGAATTCATTTTCACAGATTATCAAAATAATTGAATAATCGGAACAAAACAATTTGTTAACAGGAATAAAGAGCACTCAAATGTGTGATGAATGTTACTTATACCACTGCAAGCATTTGGCAGAGCCTGTTATAGGATGCTCCTGAGCTTCACAATAAAGGTCAGAAGTTTAAAAATCTGCGTTCCAGTCTTTGCAGTTGGAGAATGAGCCTTGATGTTACAAAACAAGCATGTAAGCCTACAGGAGTTCCTGTTTTCCATGATCCCAGCCCCACAGACTCAGCAGTCCCTGAGGCCAGAGGATGTTGGCAGCTTTGAAGGCACAAAGCCCAGTGTTCCTGCTGTGCATCTTGCCATTTCACTTCCACACAGCATCTTTTTTTGCTATGGGGTGGAGTATTTCAGTGGATTTGCTCTTTGTTTTCTTGTTTCCCCTCTTAAAGATCACTAGAGTACATGCTGCTTCCCTCCCTGCACTGCTCCACAGAGCAAGAGTGTACACCACAGTAGGAAATCGGCAGAGCTCTTGTAGCAGATGCCAGGTAGTCAGAAGGTGCAGGCTGATGACTTTGGTGTCTGAGGAACAGAGCAGAAACCCAAGAATCTCCAGGAATCCGGGTAGAAGGCACAAATAAATTACTTACGAGGTCCTCCTTTGTCTTAGACATTGCCAAGCCTTGGATAATGGAGTCAAACTAATTGGAAAGCATTGAGAATAGGGGTAAAAAAATAAAAAAAAGGGAGGAAAAGGAAATTCTTAAGCTCCCCATACCCACATTTTGTGGGATAATATTCTTTATTGTAAGGCCTGGTAGTGCTTGGGTGTAGGAGCAGATAAGTGGGACTGATGGGTATTTGGTGAATGTTTTACTGTTAGAATTATGTAATGTCTCTGAAGGGTTTGAGTTGTGGCTGAGAATTTGGTTCCATTGTATTATTATGTGGAAAGCACCAGACATGGGGGATTTGGAAGAGATGATTCAACCACCTCAGCTGACCCTGAAATATTTACCTTTTGAAGGATTTTGATAAAATGCTTTGAAAATGCAAGGCTGTTCTTTAAAATAGTATATATATATTTTCCAGACCTGCAGCAGGGTCTGTAACCTTTTGTGATAAAACAGCTATATATGTAGTTTTGATATACAGACACCAGCAAGGAATATGCATTTCAGGTATTTCACCATATCCATTTGGATCTCAATTTAGCCACCAATGCGAACAAATTCCTTTTATGCATTAAATGATTACAAATTTCATGAGAGTAAGCCATTTAAAACTGCTGCACAGCATTGTAATTTGGGTTCTGAATATGTATCAGGCTTGTGAAAAAATATTGAGAAGGAGGTTGATGATTAAGTTGTATTTTTCTGTCTCTTCAGGGATAAATACAAAATTAGTATGTGCATGTGGGGGTCTTATGGATGTCAGCACCCCATGGACTTGCCTTGTGCCAGAATTTTTGCCATTTAAGCTTTTATAATCAATTGTGAAATAGTGAAAATGCAGAAATACTTTATAGACCTATAGACCTCTGTAGACTCTTCTTGTAAGTTTTAGACTTATTGTGTAAGTAAGGTCTTGCAGACCTTAAACAAAATAAGTACCTAGTAAAATGCCCAGTTGTTGCCTGAAATACTTTATTTCTAGAACAAGGGAATATTTTATGAATAGATAAGGCACTGGGCCAAACCTTCCCGTTAATGGTTTGTTTACATAAATTATACCTTCTGCTCTTCTTCCCACCCCTTTAACCCTCTTGTGATTTTTCTAATTGCTGTCATCAGTAATCATTTCAAGTTTGATTTCTTATTGCTTCCATACTCTTCAGAGAAAAAAAACTTCTTTGTTCTCTAGTAACTTGTTTTCTGAGTAATAATAGTAATATTTTTGTGTTCCTACTATTTGAATTCTAGAAGTGGGTGTTTTAAAATAATTTTATCAAGTCCTTTCATACTTATAAAGACATCTATTCAATAGAACAAATCAGAATTCTGTCTTAATGAAAGGTGGAGGTGGAATGACTCATTTCTGTTGTTTTTGCCCCTGGGGTCAAATACAGATTCACACAAATACTTAGGCCTTGCATGTTACCTGCATGTTTTCAGACTGTTGAAATATCATCTAAAAAATTTTATCATGAGTTCTAAAATGCCAGGCCACAAAGACATAGCTACATTGGAAAGCATATGCAAGTGGACCGCAGCTGCTCTGCTTGTGCTATGGGTTGGTTGCTCTGGACTGGAAGTAGATATAAAATAAAATTGTGTTACAAAGAACATCATGTTGTTCCAGCAGAATTTAGGAGGCTAATGTCCATCTTTCTCCTTGTTTTGGTCAGAGCTCTTTTCTCCTTTGGGCAGCCATGTAAGGGACAGGGAACTCAGATTCAACAAGCAGTAGTATGGTGTTAAACTACTGAACAGATACCATTCAGCAGTGGTTGTCCAAAGCTCTGTCAGACCAGCACAAAGGTAATGTATACATGAGTTGGATGGTCAAATATATTGTTTAATTTCATGTGACACAGCTGAGGTTTAGGACACTGCTTATAAATTATCTCTGCAATGGGTTAAATGAGTTCTGTAAATTAGTCTCAGTAAAACTGTCATCCTTCTACTCTGAGAGGTGATGTACCGTGTTTAATCCAACCAGTCACCCAATTAGTTTTGGATTTAGTCTGATATAACTACACTTTTTAGATGATGCTTAAGCCTGTTATTTCTAACTACTGGTGGTGGCATGTAAAATAGAAGTAAAATTTTTGAAAGTGTCTGAAAAACTTCAGACACAGGCAACTCTATTAAAGTAAAATTGTATAGTAGGCAGAAGAAAACCTTACAGAGCAGTTGATGAGCTATGAAACACATGCAATTATAGCAGGCTGGAGATATACCATTTTTAGAGAAATAAGCCTGAGAATAAAGTGAACATCAAATACCTTTTGAAAATGCATTTTGATAGAGTCAAGGTAAATTGATAGAGTAATGAATTTAAGCTAACATGCTAACTGGAAATTCCTAAACTGATTTTTGATTCCTAAAGATTTTTAACAAAAGAAGGAAAAGCATCGCCAGGTATTACTAGTTTAAAGGCTCCAAACTGCTTGAAGATGTTTGCTTTTTGATCAAAGGCATTGCATGTTTTTGGAAACAATATCTGTTTGGATTATTCAGGAGCTGTAATTTTTCATTTAGGGATAAGAAAATAGGAAAAGCTTTCCTCAAGGAACGTAGATTATTTAATGTGGAATGAGTGATGACTTCTTGTGAAAGAAGCAGAATTTTGTAGGGAAAGTGTGTCTTTAACTTCTCAGTGCTGTGAGTTTTGAAGGGCTTTGATGTTCTAAATTAGGCTATTTGAATTATGACTATCCAGGACAAGGTGTGTGTCTAGACATAGTCTCTGGTAATCTTACTAGATTGTAAGAATGACCTTTCTTCTTAAAGTGCTTTGGAAAAGAATCCTAGACATGCATACTGTTACATATTTACACTTGTATTTCTGTTTTAAAATGTAATCTAGTTAGTTTCAGCTGAAAAGTCACTGCTTGATATCTCAAAAGTCTGAAAATGGAAATTTCCTTTCAATTTATTTTTTTTTAACAAAACAAAAAGCAAAATAGGTACTGAAGTCAGAGAGTGAAATAGTAATTTAGTCCTTTATGTATCTATTTTAAATCCAATCATAATGGCTCTTCTGAAAAGTGCCCCCAGTTTAAGGGGTTTCTGTCAAATATTCTTGGATCCTTTGTTATAAAAAGTGAGATAAAATCTAGAATTCAGTGTTTGTGAAATGTTCTTCTGGCACATTTCTAGAGCTTGGCAGTTCAGTCCACACCATCAAACTTAGACATCAATGTTTACTGAGTCTCTGTGCTCAGTTTATTACTAGTCAAGCCAAGATAGAAACTGTCTGTACTGTCTGTACTCAAAAATGGAATCCTGATGTGCAGGTAGATGTAGTAAGAGATGTAGAAGGAATAAGAAAAATAAATAAAATACAATTTCATGAATGATAGTTTGCTATCTTCTGTACAAGGCATCAGATACAGATACAGATAATGTTCTGTTTTAAAAATTGTACTTAAAAATTGCCATTTGGGGTTTAACAAGGGAATCACTGAGTTTAAATGCTATTTTTTGTAACAAGCTATCCAAACAGAACATTTAATTTCAAAAAAAATAGCAAACAGAAAGAAAAATGGAGACTGCACAGTTCACAAAGCAGAGTTCTACGTTTTGCATTAGCTACAGCAAAAATATAAACAGGTAGAATGTGTAGCAAAAAGAAAAATGGAATGTATTAGTTGTAATATTTGCAGTAGATGTCCTCAGTCAGCTGAAACTTCTCAGATCAGCATATCTGTCAAATAAAAAGGAGATTATAGCCCTGTGTCTCAGATCTAATAAAGATTTTCTATTGTTTCGGGAAGGAATATGTTCTTGCTGACATAATCTAAAAAATAAAACGCACTTTTCATCTTTGATTGGTATTGACTTGGAAAGAAAGAAGCAGAAACAGAGAAATCCTGCCTTAAATCGAAAAGTGCTTTTTTCTCACTGGGCCTTACTATTTCCAATACTCGATTTTTCTCCTGGGAAATGAACACTGCAATTATAGTAGTAATAGAAGGAATGGACTCATTTTGAAATATTTGTTTACACAAAAAAATGCTTAAATACTTTTTATAGGAAGAAAAACTTCAGTAAAGTCCATAGAGATTTAACTAAACCTTTCTTTACACAGAACGTAACTAAATCACTGCACTTAATATATGCGTCAGCACTGATACATGAAGCATGTGTCTTGGCAGCTATTAGAAGCAAATCTAGTTTTTATGATTATGGACAAACAGTCTGAAACTATTAATTGACTACAAATGAGACAGCACCCAGCAAGGTTAGGGAAAACCAAGAAAAAAAACCACCCACCTGTCATTGGGTCAGGCAATGTGCTGCTGCGTGCTTGAGGAAATGGGATTTCTGTGCCTTCTGCTGCTGCCAGGAGCTGAGGGCCTGCAAGCAGGGACTTAGTGGAGCTGCAATTCACTGAAGTGCAGAACTTGGGATCCCCAAACTTCCCTCATCCAGCACTGCACTGTGTGCCTTCATACCAAAGACAGACTTTGCCTGTGACTGTGTTAATTGTGTCTGATGAAATAAACTTTGTTAATTGTGTGATGAAGTAGAGGCTTTGTTAATTGTGTCTGGAATATAAGATAATATAACAAAATGTGGGAGCACCCACTAGGATCTGGGGTTTCCAAAGGTGTTTTCTTTTCATCTTCAAGTTTCCTCTCTGCAATTTCCAGCTGAGGGTATTTATTAACAGTGTCAAGCCTGACATCGAAGGGCACAAATTGTCCTTAATGATCATGTGTAACTGCAAAATAAACCTTTTTTGGTTTTTCGCAAGCCAGTTTCTGTATAATATAGCAGACTGTATTAAGCACTTTGGAAAATGGATAGGACGTGGTAGAAATTAAAGTACAAGGAAATAGTGATCAGTATTATATACGTGCTATATTTTTCTCATGGTGTTTGTATCTGGCAAATACTTAGGGTAATATATGGCTATAGCATTCCTCTCAAAAAGAGAGAGGAAACCTGAAGTTAAGCTCTTTTTACTGCTCAAGTGTTCAGCTACATTCCACCTCACCTGCTTAAGTCACACCACAAAAAGAAAAACCCAGCAAAGCAGTGCAATGACTAACTTTTGCACAAAGTAGAATAACTTGGTTTTTTTTAATTAGGACAGTATTTGACATCAGCATATTTAAAAGTTAGTATAGAAAATGAGGAATAGTGAGTGAAAACTAGTCACTTCCATTTCATCAACACAGACTCTGTCTTGAGTCAAAATAAGTCAAACATTGATACTCAAAATGCTACCTTAAGAAAACAAACCCAGAAATGTACATTTTTTAAAGAGTGATGCAATTAAGCAGGAAGACACAAGAAAACATGTGTTAGTGTGAGATAATTTATACCTTAAGGGCATTGTTGCCTAGGAAGCGTGCTATTTTACAATACCAAAACCTGTCAAGAGTCCTATTGTGATTAATAAAATAGCAACCCGCATAGAGGAAAGAATAAAGAACTAGCTACACGAGACAGCTAAAGCAGTCCTTAACTGCAGTGTTTAAGACCGTTCCCATTAACAACAAAGTACTAAATTTATGAGAAGAAAATAAGTTATGGGAGAGCAGAACTTTAAATGAGTGCTATGTAGTATGAATATATATTCATTTGCAACACGTTAACTCTAGAAGAGTAGTTATATAGTATATTTAAGAAAAATGTCTTTTAAGTTACCCTAGCAGGAAATGGCAGTCAGCAAAGAAAGATGTCACATATGCAGACTGTAATAACAATTATCATTGCTTAATGCTTTGTAGTGCAAATGAGCAAATTTACTTGCAAATATTTTCAAGCTACTATTTAAAAGGAAGACAATCTAACAAGCATCTTAAAACCAGTTTCCTTTAAGGAAGACATAGGATAAAATGTGATGGATTAAAACTAAGTAGAATGCTAAGATTAAAAAAAATGCACCAAACCCAAAACCCATTTATTTGCAGCCACTAATGCAAATGATATGTAGAGTTTTCATATGGAATAAAAACAAGAACAAGCCTGAAATGCTTAGAAGCCCTGTGTGAATTCTATGTGTTAAACACTGACCTGTATCTGTATGTTTCCTGCATCTTGCATGGCTTTTATAAAGATATAGAGTAAGGCTGATTCATTATTAAAGAAGTAGTTGTGATAGCTAATTCAGCACTGTAAAAATCAATAAATTCTTAAGAATAAGTCTTGCCTACTTGAAGTGACAGGAAAATTTACCTGTTATTTTTTAGATACGTTCATTTAATATTTTGAATATAGTACTTCTCTTGTAAATGCAATCCCCCCGTCCACACCCCCCCCCAAAAAAAAAAAAAAAGGCAGAAAAAAAGCACCTTCAGTCTTTTCAGTGTTGTCTAAAGCATGATAGTCTAGCCTAGGACTCATAAGTGCAGCTTGGAACTAAGTCTCTTGGGTTTTCATCATTGACTTGGCCATTCTGTCTCTATGGTGGCAGGCTATTGGTTTTTCCTCACTGGCCACCATTCCTGTAGAAGTAAAACGGACCATGTCTTCATCAGGGTAGTACTAGGGAAGTTAGTGTTCCCAAAGTTCTTGCACATACTGTTGTGCAAATTGTAAATCATAAATTATTTTCTGTAATTCTTTGCTAGGCACTTTGTAAGTTTTACATGTTTAGGAGGTACACTCTAAATGACAAGATTTCTGGGACAGTGTATCATCATGTTTCCCTTTCTGAAGGGCTTTTTGATCAGTGATCATTCTTCTGACAGATCATATCCTTGGTGCCAAATATAGCAGGTGACCACATCAGTCGAAACCAAGACAATAGCAGGTCCTCTCTTTCTTTTTGCCTTGTTTTCAGCACAATCACCTAACTGATGTGTAAGACGCTCCCCATCCAATGCCCTATGGACCCATCCCCACTTGCCTTCCTTATGCGCAGAGAAGAGGGAGCACAGTTGCTAGATAGTTGTCCTGGTTTTAACATACATGATTTCAGTTACAAGCATTTTTCTAGGTTTCCTTGTGAAGGTGTCAATTGTACCTCAAATAAAGGTTTTTTTGATAATGGGAGGGAATATAATCTAATGCCTTCAGTGAAGCAAATATTTTTCATGTAAATTAGCCTCAATGCTGCTTCTTTATAGATAGTGAGAGTTGTGATGATATCCATTTTCGAGCATGGCTGCTTCAGTTTGCATACCAGAAAAAACTGCTTGAAAGACATTCAGGACATCTTTTTGAAGAATATAAAGAGTTGGAGCTTGTTTTTTTTCTATAGCCTTTTTACCTCTCGGGGCTAGGAAACGTGCAAGCATGTATAAAAATTTATGGTGCTGTAAAGTGAAGTCCTTGTTATGGTTGAAGTAAAATACCTCTAGGTGGTTATTTTTTCAATACAAGTTTGCATGCATACTGATCTTAGAAAGAATAAAAATTGGACTTTAAGTTTCTTAAGCAACTTTGAATCACAATTTGTTTACTGTTTACTGTATGTCATAGCTGAGAAGAACTTGAGGCATATTTCAGTATTTTGGTCAACCACTTCCCGAAACTGTTGATACAAAACAGTTAAAACATTTTTAATGACTATAGTGAAGTTACTTCAGATTTTCCTTGTAACTAAGATAGAGAATGGTTTCATAATATTCCCTTTGATTTCACAGTCAATAAATAGAAATTACTTTTAAACACAACACTGGAACGTGAAATACACCTGAAATTAAAGCTTAAAAGGACATGAATCAAAACTGCCATAATACTAAGTTCAATCTTACTCTTATTTTCAAAGAGAGCATCTTTTAGAAATTAAATTCTAGAAAGTTCCCAAATATTTTCATCTGGACTATATATAATTCACTGTTTGGAAACCGATATAGTAGTTACAGGAGTTACAGGAGTAGTTACAGATTTGTGTTACAAATACATTTTCCAAATGGTATTTGCTATGTAAAATTGCAAAAAGTGTTAGCTTTTCAAGGCTCATCCTTTTTCTTTACTACATGGTAGGAGGAGAGATGACTCATCATGAACAGAGAGGCATGATATGAGCTAAGCAGAACTAATGCTGCAATAGTTGTAGTGTTTATATTGTATGAGAATATATTTGAGTTTAGGTTACAATATAAGCAGTATGTCATTAAAGAAATACAATGGAATTAAAATTTTGACTCCTTCTGATAGAGTTAATCATTGACAAGGTCACACCTTAAGAGAAGAAGGCAGATGAGATTGCCCTTTATTCTTTTTTCTGTTTTGTCTTGAGCATCCAAAACTGTTGATTTCCCTGAGTGTTCAGTGTAGCAGATCCTATGGCACCGTCCCCTGATCTTGACAAAAAGGTGAGACCATCATAGCATAATGAAGCACATCCATCTTAGTTCTGTTCAAGCCTTCTACATGTTTAATTTAGAACAATTATCCATTAAGAGCCTTTCTGATGCTTTACGTGGCAAATCAGTTTTCTGCTGGGGAATGTTTTCGCAGCCGCACTGTTCCTTGAGAATTTTTTTGATGATGTCGGTATCTGGAAGTACTGAAATACTTCATTTTGGTTATGTTGTTTTATAGAAGCATCAGAAAGATGATGAAACATTGTTTGTTTTATACTAAAAAAGGTTTTGCTGCTGTTGAATTTAGCATTTTGATAGCATTAAAGGAAAACATTTTGGATTTTTTTGTTTTGTGCAAAGGTTTAATGCTTGGTTCCACTTCACAACAAGATGAAATTTGAGTTTCAGAATTTGTGTGATTCATGAAGCAACCTTTTAAGGATGCACTTTTGATCAAGGAAGTTCAGAAAATAATGGAGAAGTTGAGGGCTATATTGGCCAAACACAGAATATGATCAACACAAAGAATCTTCATTATCCAGTTAAATTTTCACATCAGAAATGCTGACTGTAGAGTCCTTAGCAGAGATACTGGCTGTTCCAGTGTGTTTGAATAGCAATTGGGATAAGATGTTTCCATTCTAAAATTACTGAATGATCTCTGCAACACCAAACTACTGAATACCTTCTGCCTCTGCCAGATCTTCTGCCTTCCCTGATATGCTTGGCTTGGTGATCGTCATCTTTATTAAGATTAGAGTACAGCACGTTTAGGCGCCACCAGAACATTACATGTATGTATTTGCTTTGTATGTAGTAAGAGTTACTTGTGGGTGCTTCATCTTAAGAACCTGTGCTTGGAGCCATAATTTTCCTCTATTTTCTCAGTGCATACATTTTTGTTTGATAAAGAAGTTGTCTTTGTTAGCTCACTTGCTACAAAGAAGAAAACACTAACTAGCAAGTCCATCTGTCATAAGGCAAGCTCAATGGTGGTTTTAAACACGTGATAAGGGAAAATTACTGAAATTTAAAAGCGTATTGACAGTGCTGGAATCTTGTTGCTTTCTTTCCTTGAGTGACAGTCATTTCTAGAAGCATAACTTGAGAGGGGAGCCTCATTAATAGTCTTAAAAAATACGGAAATCAAAGTTTTAAAGTTGAATCTAAAGGTCTTTTTAAATATACTCACCTAAACTAATAAATAATCACTTTCTGTAAAAGAAAACAATAATAAATCAGAAGCATATAAATATATTCCAGCAGCAATTACTTAAAACCATGGAATGTCTGTGTTCCAGAAATAGTGATCATCAAATACATACTCTTTGCAAAGTCAGTAAACAACGAGAACTAGTGAATTTGAGATTAACAATGTCTTCAGGCGCTTCCTGGCTGGCTTGAATTGCTGCTGTGTTTGTGTGCTGCATGACAAACTGGTTATCTCTTGTTTGAGCAATATGTTTTACTGGCTGTTAATATGACTAGGAAAAAAGATCTGCTTCCCTAAGACACTGCTCTCCTGTAAGTGTCAGGAAGAAGTCCTGGACCTTAGACTACCATATTTCACAGCGCCATACAGCATGGGAAACCATGCTGTGCAAGTGGGGTCAGACAGGCTAATGGTGGACCCACTGCTAGAGGCTGGCAAGCTCTCAAAAGACACAGAGCAGATGAGCAGAAGCATATGCTAGTCCAAAAATTTTACAGAGGAGCATTCACAGCATTGCAAATTGTTGCCATGAATGCCATGCCATCCACAGCAGTGTGCTTTGCTGAGCCTGTGGAAGGGATCAGCAATGTCAGTTTGGCAGCAGTAAAGGCAGCAGTACGGCAGGTATGAGAAAATAAACGTGGCTATGTGTAAGCAGGAGCCTCTATTCCTGTCCATTGGGTATTATTTGTTGAAAACAGTGCTATGGCAGGCATTTATTTGTCTGTTGATATTTGACAGAAGCTCATTTCTATGCATGTTCACATAGAATTAGCATAACAGAAAGGAGAACTAAACCAGCCTAGTATATACTTAGTTTCTAAGTATAAAGTTTCTAAGTATAAACCTGCCTCATGTAATGTGAAATGGAAATTGGAAGAGAATAATCTGGTTAAGTTTTCCCTCCTAGGTGACCTATATCCATTCTCTTTTGCATCAAGAACAATTCTTACCAGTCTAATTACCACTACTCCCTTTCCTCTGTGTTTTGGAGAGCAGAGTGGCTCTGTTCCCAGGCTATCAGCAGAGGGAAATGATCCGCCTACTGCCATCATCAGACTATTTGCTAGTCCAGGCACGTGTACCCTCTGCTGCTCTCCATCAATTTCTTATCTATCAAAGGGTACCAGGACAATTGTATTAATTGCTGTTGCCAGATTGAACAAGGTATAATTATTTCATGGAAAAATACTTTAATTTTTAAATTTGGGGGGTTTGTTGTCTTTTCTTTCCTGTTGCAGTAGAGGGCTGCTAGCTCTATTTTTTAATCTATTGATTAGTTCATTTTAGCTCTTTTCAGGATGTAAGAAGATTTCGCACGAACATGTTTTTCCCACACCTTTTCATGCCCAGTCCCTCCCAGCATTGGGACTATATTGCATTTAGACAGCACAACTCCTTAGCTGACTGACAAATCTTTATTCTCATCAGGGCCTCAACACAGAAATTGTCTGCTTTCACATTCCCCTAGTAAACAGCAACCCTGGTACTGGATTACTGGCCTTCCCTTTAATTTCCAAAGAGAGGGTATACCATCTGTTCCTGAGTCTGCAATGGGTGGCTAAAGAAGAAATGGTGGCCAACAACAATTTACATAAAACATGTACTGGTTTTAAAATGTTACATGGAGAGGCCAAAATACAAATAAATAAATAGTTGTGTGCAGAGGCTGGGAAGAAGAGGAACAGAACTGGTCTGGATAGGTACGTGAGTGATTTTGTATATGTGTTCCCTTACCAAGGTTGGTTTTTTTTACATCTTGCTACTATTTATTCTTACTCTGACAATGTAAACAGCAAGGACGCAACAGGTGCTAAAAGTAGTATTCACGTCACCGTGTACTGCTAGGCAACAGTAGGAACTTAATTTTTCTCTGCATCTTGTGAAAAAGGAAAAAAATGAGCTGCAGCCTCATCCTCACAAAGAGCTTCTGTACTTGCTAATCTAAGTTGTAAAAGACCCATCCCATGTTCACAGCAAGACGCCATCCATTCTCAGCTGTTTCATCCAATGAAATGAGACATTGAAATGTACGGTAAAATAACATGAAGAATAAAATCCAGACTCCAGGATGCAAAGTCTTGTGTATTACACTATTACCTGCAGGCTGATATTTTGAAAACACTCCTATGTTCTCTAGGTCCCAAAATCTACAGCACAGTATGGGGAAATGTTATCCTTATTACAGAGATAAGTACACAGCCTGTGACCTACCAAAGGTTGCATCACATTCTAGTGGTCCAGCATTGTTCAGAATAATGTCTTTTTTTGTTAATCTTCTACCTGGTAACGGATAGCTGAAAATTAATGTCTCCTGCTTTTTCACAGAAACTTCCAAATGCTTCCCATGCACCAGCAGATTCAGCTCTGGGCATAATGAATGTGAGGGTAGGGATGGAAGAAGACAGGACTTTTTTGCAGAGGTCGTTACTTTGTCCAGGCTTCAAGAAACGTTCCTAAAATGGAGACATTAGTGATGGCTCCATTGTCATTGCCAGAAGCTGATGCTGATGGAAAGAAAAATACTTTGCTTCTTAGGACACATTTGATTAATATGGTACCAAGTTACTTGTAAAAGGAGAAATACTGCTTTAAGTTCCTATAAAAATGTCATAGACAAAAAGCCAATCCTAGCTACAGGGCTGCAATTAATATCTCACAAATGCTCATGTGAATGTCTCTGGGGAAACAGAGCAGCAAAGGAATGAACTCAGTAAACTAAAATATAGGGGAATTTATTTTCTCTAAGTTTTACGTTTTGGTTTGCTATGTTTACTATGGTTGGTGGGAGCATAATCTATAAGATGTCTGCCATATATGAGCGTATAATATATTTCAATTTGCAATTTTAGAAAGAAATACAGTACTTACTATGGATGATATGATTATTTTAAGCCCAAGAGCTCTTGATTGCATATTAAAATACATATTTAAATTTTTGATAAATCTCCATTAATGGATAAATCATGTTAGAGAATTTCAATTGTCAGCACAACTTATATTTTAATGAATTGCTGGAATTATCCTCAAGAGCTAATAGATTTTGCTTTTGTTGTGACAAAGTGCTTGAGGTGCATATGTAAAGGACTACCGTGCGAAGAACAATGACATTTTTATTTTGAGAACAGACCCAGTCATATCTGCTTCAGACAGTTGTGCTGCACAATTATTAACATTTAGAATAAATTAATTCATAATCCCTGAATAGCGATGAAACACTGCAGATGAAAAATATCCTGAATTGGGTGGATGTATCGAGTTGGAGCAAAGATCAGTCTTACTTCTAACACAGTTCATTCGTGCTGTATGATGTAAGTGATTTTTATTATGCCAAGTAATTGAGCATAATACAATCTTTAAAAAATTCTGATATTTTGGTAAAAGCTGAATGGGCTTAGATTTTCAGTCAGACTAATGCTCCAAAATATAGGTTCTTAGAATTTGAATAACTTCATTTCTTTTCCATTTTGAAAATGTAGCTCTGCAGCAGATCTTTGAAGTGTAAACTCTGAGACATGGCAGTATTAAAATAATCATGGATCTGGAGGAAATAGCACAAAAAAACATCCAGCACAGCTTAATCAAAAATAGAAATTCATTTGAACTTTCTGTGGTCTATTGAATATTAAAACATTTCATTTTTCAAATAACAAAAAAGAAGCCTTGAGCAAAGTTCTTATCATAGTCAGTGACATTTCTGGTGTGAAACTTGAATATTAGAATTAAGGATGAAAGTTTCTACTTAACTTCAGCAAACTTTCCTGTATCTTGTATTTTGTATTTATTGCTATTAGGTAAAAAATAGCTGGTCTGTGCTGGAGACCATGGAACACTAGGACCTGTCTGTTAAAAAATAAAAGCGCTAAAACCCCAAGATGATTAATTTGGCCAAAGTATTTTTATTCAGTAATTCCATGGCATTTTGTCATTAAATTAATGTTTTAGGGATTTCTGTTATAGCCTGTGCCCCCATGCTAGGTGGCATCTCTGAAGATGAGGTTTTTGTGCAACTGCCATGTGGTAGAATTTATTTTCTTGAGATGGGGTTTCCCATTGGAGATGGTTCTTTTGGTGTGAGAATGACTGGTTAATGGGCAAATTCTGGGGGAACTTCTGGGTTCTTTATATCCAATCCTGCACCTTTTATCAGGAGTTTCTGCAGAGCATCACACTATGCTGTTGTACTTAGCATCACTGAATTTTTCTGAAGGATGTATTTTGGTCAAAATAACTAAATTAAATAGCTATTCAGGAAATTTGTGGTAATCAAAAGGGTGTTTTGGACATTAGCTTTCAGAGTCTTAAGCACAGAGAACAGTAAGAGCATGAGTCACTGAAAGAGCGTTTTGAAATAGCAATGGTGAAAAAACCCATTTTCAAACCAGCTGTATAAATTAACTAGTATTGTGTAGGAACGCTTTGTGAGATAAGAAGCACGTTGACATTGTTGCTGGGCAAATGTCAAAACTGTAAGTCACTGTGTCTCCACTGACTGTCTTCCTGGATTCAAAATCACAAATCAAAGTGTATATAATTTGTATATGTATTCCTGTTACCCCTGAATTAGGACTTCAGGATTTTCCCCTGTGAAAAACCTCTGTGAATGTGAAGTGTCTAGCAAAACTTACATTGCTGCCTCACTTCCTTCCATTGCCATCTGTGTGTGGGTGTCTTTGGGGGACAGTATGGCAAGAATTAGAACCATTTCAGAAGGAAAATATCATATTTCTTGGAGATATTGAAGTGGAAATATGAAAAAAATCAATTGCTTGAAGCAGTAGTGTGATGAAGACAAAGCCTTTTTGCTGAACTTGGAGGTGTTTGTTTTTACACACTATTTTCAAACTGCTGATGTAAAAAAATAGGAAGTAAAACTGTTTATTGTGGCAGAGATAATCTCAGGCAGCTTTTACTGTGTTGCAAAGAGTATCAAAGCGCAATTTGCAGACACTGACATGTGTATGAAAGAACATATTTGACTAAGTGATAAGCAATTTTGTAAAAACTAAGAGGGCGGAAGCTGCGGTATGTGATGACAATGCTACGGAAAGCTAATAAGGTTGCTGTGGATAATGCCACTGGTACGTTGTTGGATGGTTTTTTTCCAGCTTGGCTTTTTTTTTCCAAGACGTTGTAATTGTGAAATCTGCAGAAACACTGTAAGTAGTAAGTATCTGCAGCTAGGTATAATGTGTATTTGTATGTGTTCTTAAAAAAATCCTAAATTAAATGGTCTGGGTTTATATTATAAGCAAGTATAAACTAAGGTAATTGAGTTTTATACAAAACATAAAATTAGATGGCTCTACAATTTATGTATGGATACCTACTACAGTTAAGAAGGGGTATAAAATTATGTACAGTGGTTGCTCCTATCTACGAACACTGCATTAAATAATGTGGTCTTTTCCCTTCTGACACTAACCCAATACCATTTCTACTAGGCAGCTTTTCAGTTTTGGTGTCTCACCTGATTATGTTCCCCTGGAATACTTAGCATATGGTCTCACTATAGTCCTAGAACGTTCTTATTTTTACTTCTTGAGAGGAAGCAAGCCATTCAAATGACCTAGAAAATCCATTCATTTAGAAGTTTCAGCCACTGCTGAATTACTGAGGAAAGCTCATTTTCAGTAGTTGCATATAAATACATAGGAAAAAAACCCTGTGCCTTGGTGATGCTTTTGCCTGAGGAGCCCTCCTTCATTAAACTAACGATAAATTGTTCTTCTGTTACTCTGAAACTTTCTAATTAAGAAAGAAGATTTAGGTAGTGATCAGTGAAATTTTGTGGTGTTCCCTCAGCAGTGACCCCCCCAAAAATTGTGCTTATCAATCTACCCATTTTCTGTACAAAGTTGTCAGCAAGATACAGTGAAACTTCTGAGACTTAGAAGAACGCCAGATAAACAATTTCTGGTAAGTAGCAAAATTGTTTCTCAAAAATGTGTTGTCAGTTTTCCTGAAGTAATCCTAGATGAATTTTCAGAATGAAAGCTCAAGATAGTTAGGCAGGAACCAGAGGACAAACTTGGGATAGGAGCTACATATCCATTTCCTTCTCAGCTTTTCTTGAGGGAGACTGCTCTTGTGTTCATACACTGCTGTGTGATGTACCAGGATGCACTTACTGATACTGTTCTACTTCCCATACACCAGCCTTCACTGCAGTAGGGAGGGGACTCCAGGTGCTCAACTCTCCACATGGGTGTCCTACAGGGTAGCAAATAATTTATTTTCTCCTGTTATCTCCAAAAATATTTAACAAAAAAGCATTACAGCTCCTTTGACCAGAATGCCTGAAGACTGACGTGGAAACACTCAGGTTGAAATGCCTGTAAATCACTTGTGTCTGAGCAGAAATTTGGAATACATTGCCTCATACTTTAGAGAATATAATCAGCAGGCAATAGAGACTGTTGTCTTGCACATGGAATTTCTCATTCTTTGCATAAAGAAGTTATATTTTCACTGAGACAGAGAGAAAAATTGTTCTCTAGGCTTGTGGCTAAGCATTCGCCTACAAGGCGGGTTACAAACAGCTTTATTACCTACTGATTTATGCAGTACACCCTGGCGTTGGGAAGAGCGTGGGCACAGTTACGTTTGGTGTTCAGAGGGTTCCTGTTCTCCACTTGGAGGTGAATCCAAAACTATTTGGAGGATGGGATTTAGCTCAAGAGTTCTGAAAGATAATGAGGAAAGGAGAACATGATGAGCTGCTGAATTTCTGGCTGTTTCTCTCTTAATAGTACCCAAATGTGTTTGCATGTGTTTGAAGAGTAAAGAGAGGAATTGATTGAGAGGAGAAGGCTGGGTCATAATGATGTGGAAAACTGAAAGTCACATAGCTTCTAGTCTTCTTTTATCATTATTGAAGATTTCTGATGGACTGGAAATCAAGTAGTTCTCACTGAGAATTGTCTTAGGCGCCTTGCTCATCTCAGACTTTAGAAGTTTTGCTTGGAGTTTGGATACAATATTTAAAACTGAAGTGTTGTGGTTTGGGGTTTTTTTATTTGGAGATGAAGATCTCTCATAAATGAATTTTCTTCAGGGCAACCTTATGGTGTTCGGAATTCTACTTATATTTCTTGTTCCCGTCCCTCCACCATGTAGTTTTTACATAGAAGAAATTAAGATTTTGTTGTCAGGGGAATGTGCAAAACAGTATTTTCTTTATCCATGTCACATGAACACTGATACTTTATTATAGTCAAATAGGATCGCATGGCTTTACATAATTTTGAAGAAAAGAATAAAAATTCTGTTACAATAGGAAGGCTGTTCTGGGTTCTCGCCCTGTTTTTCTAAACAGTGTCAGTTTTGTCTTGTAAATGTTTAACATGAAGCAATGTTCTTCAGCAAGATACTAAACTCTAGTGCTTATTATAACAGCCTTGGGATTACAGGGGTCCCATCTGTGGTTACTGGTATATTGCCAGTTACACACAGCTAGTGTCATCTAACGCTTGCGCACTTGTGAGCAGAGTCACTTGTGGCTGTTGAAGAGATCGAAATAGAAGATGTCTTTTGAGAAGCTTTAGAGGTAAATGTTGCTGGAATGAAGCAGCAGTTTCTTTTGCTGGAGAAGACAAGGAGCCTGTATGTATCGACACTTTTAGGATAAAGAGTGGGCACAGATAAACAACCATCATTAATAACCTCTTTAGTCTTTATGAATCAGATTTCTATTCTGAACCTTGTTTATGAGACAGAGTGTGAAGTAAGAAAACAAACTCTATCCCAGCTGAAACCAGGACAAGCAACATCAAGAAATATGTTGTTCTTCACAGGGTAATGCTAGCTAGAAATATGAATCCTTTCTGCTCTTCTAGGCTTGAGTATTTTTGAGGATTCCTTAATGTAGAATGAGAGGGTCCAACTCAGAAGCATTGGGATGATTCTTTTGAGGGTTTTATTACTATAAATTCCCGTGTACATCTTCACTTAAAAAAAATAAAAAATTACAGCATTTATTGTTTTAAAACTAGTAAACTAATTTTGTGCTTGAGAAGTTTCGTTAAAGTATGTCATATTCTCTGTACAGTTAGTATTATTCAGATGAGGTTTTTAAATCTGCAGCTTATTACAAGGTGTCTTGAAGTGTAAGGGGACTCAAATGTGTGGTCCACCTCCAATTATAGTAAGTCAAAAGAGTAAGTTTATGCATTTGTTTTCATCAATAATTTTAAAAAGCAAGTGGCAGAAATAAGTGTGTGAAAGTTGAGATGCAAATTTTGTTAATCAAACTGCACTTTGAACAATGATGTGTTTCTTTTAAAAGTCAGCCCATTTAAATTGTAAAGGTCAGTATGTTAAAGATGTAAATGCAATCAGCAGTGTATTCAAATTATCACAGTTTCAGCTCGGCTGGCACTCATGGTAAATGATTATACCAGATTAGGTCTATAAATTTATCTTACATTAATCTACAATAATAGGGCAATGAAAGAGAAAACTGTTAAATAAAAATGCAAGGTGAAAAGAATTTAAATTATTATGAAGTGAACTCAAGTTTAGTTACACAGCTTGTTTGTGTCATTTGCCTTATCTTCTCCTTTTACCATCTAAACATTTGTTACCATCTTCTGGAACTAAGAACTGGGCAATCAAAGCACCTCCGAATACAATTTCCATTAGAGTGAAATTCAGTGCAGTTTACTACTGACTAGAGCCATGATTTATGGGAAAATAACTCTTTGTTCCTTCAAGCATTACTCCAACTTCAGCCTGAGAGAGGAGTCCCCACACCCTTCTATTTACCTTTCACCTTTCTGTGCATAGTGCTATCAAGTGATGCAAATCTCTTTGTTCAGCTGTAATAGAGGAAAAAATAAGCAGAACAATCCAGTATAGATCCAAATATGTTTTTCCACAAGTATAACGAAAGATAACATAGTCATTGCTTTTCTTCCCTGTGCCCTTCTGCCCTGAAATATGTGGCACTTGATTTCTTTCAGATATATGCATACAGAATTCATACACAAACTGTGCTTCCCAGAAAAGGAAAAGAAATTGTAAAATATCCATGCTGATACAACAGAGTGACAACGTATTCTATGGTTTGTAACCACAAAAAACTTGAAGGAGAATGCAGATAATCTTGATGTTCACCAGTGAAAGCCTTTTATTGCAGGGTCTAACTCTGTTGCACAGCAATTTTTGTGAGAAAACAGCTAGTGCTGAGAACCTGATAGGCCACTGGCCTTTACAGTCACCCTGCTAATCTGATCCAGTTTCTGTGTTTCCAATATGTGGATCAGTGTTGAAAAGTGAATTGCACTTTTTTTTTTTTTTTTAAAGCCTCATGACCAAGGATTTTGAAGTATCAGTAAATAAACTTTCCTGATGTATCACCATGAATTATTAGAACAATGGAAATGCAGTGCTCTTTCCTTAGAATCATAGAATCATAGAATAGTTAGGGTTGGAAAGGACCTTAAGATCATCAAGTTCCAACCCTCCTGCCATGGGCAGGG
>JANHGB010049408.1:0-15928 GCA_026283785.1 Coracopsis vasa
GAAGTTGTGAATGCTCCATCCCTGGTGGTGTTCAAGGCCAGGTTGGACAGAGCCTTGGGTGACATGGTTTAGCGTGAGGTATCCTTGCCCATCGCAGACAGGTTGGAACTGGATGATCTTAAGGTCCTTTCCAACCCTAACTATTCTATGATTCTATGATTCCTGCTATCATTACTTAGAAAGATGATTATTTGACAGCACTTGCTAATGCATATTTACTTTTGTATTGTTACATAAAGGTTCTCAGAAAATAGGAGAGCCTTCTTCTAAATACTGAATAAATCAAAATAAGCAGCAGTGTGTTAATAGAGGGCAAAGGTGGGGACCAGCACCATAAGGACTGGCACTCTCCTGAAAGTTAGCTGATATTATATGAACAAGGAAACCAAGCAAATTGCATGAAAAAACCTGCAAATTTTAGTCTTTCGAGGACACTCTCCTTGTGGTTTTATCTCTGATCACAAGGAAAAATGGCTTTTCAGTGAAAGGGTTGCCAAGCTTTGAGAACAAAATTTCACTTCAGAAAATATAGACAGAAGAAAGTACAAAATCACAGCAGCCAGTGCCTCTTGGGCCATAGAGAACCATGGGCTGAATTCCTCTTTGCTGAGTGACCTGACTTTTGAAAGTCTCATGGAAGAATGGTTTGTTGCATTATAGTTTGTAATGTTTCCTCCCAGATGCTGTTTTCCTTAAAAGGTGTCCTTCATCCTCTCTCCCTAATTCACAGCCACGTTCTCTGTCAATTCTTTCCCAGTGGAAACACTAGTTGTGCTCCATGGTCAGCATACAATGTATTCATCACTTCACCTTAAAGAAAACTTTGCCGAAATTTCCCATTTTCCCTATACTCAGAAACTGAACCCATGTTTGGGAGCACATTCTGTATCTTAAGCCATGCCTTCATTTTGCAGTGCACTACAAGCACATGCACTCGCAATTCCTTCACACAGGAGCACCACTGGCTGAGATCAAATCAAGCATACGGACCATTTGACATAGCCAATAAAGCCATTTGATGCCCACATTAACACATCCTTTTTGTCAGATGTCATTTGGGGCAAATAGTAGGCAAACTGTTCAGGTTAGAAAACACCGATTCCATACATTTGTTAGGGGCCTTTTAAAAGAAAATGTGCCATTATAAGATAATAGCTGTGTCTAAGGTTCATAAAGGAACATAAAGAACTGAGGTGTTCAAATTACGTTCCTCACTTGCACTGTTTCTGCTTAACTGGTCATCTATCCAAGACTACCAAATATTGTCAAGTATATTTTAGCACCGCAGAAATGACTGGCAATAGCAGCAATGAGACGGCAACAATGACAGACTGTCCCCTATGAATATCCCCCCATAATAAAACCACACTTACAATCTGTGCTCCTCCCCTGTTTTCTCAAGGCATCATGAATCTGAGACTCAAGTACTGTAAATCACTGCAGTTCTGCAGTGAACACCAATTTAAAACAGCTAAGGATCGGTCAATGAGTCTTTAATGAGAACTGGTTCATCACTATTGTTCTTATGCAACTTACACAGCAATGCCATAGGAAGAAAACATGAAAAGAAGCCAAGTGATATAGAAGAAAACATAAGTAATGTCAAATAAAAAGCTGGGACATGGAAAAAGCTCAAGAACCTAACCTAGTACCCAGGTACATTGCCTCTGCACCATGGCACCTGGGAAGCCATAGGGCTTTGCAGGGAACATGCAATCCCTATGCTGCCATCGTGTTTTGAACTCTGTTGCAGGACCCAGTGTCATTGATCTGAACACATGAAGTCTGGAAACACCACAGGCAGATCTGGGGAAATCACTGACACCTTTTCTACAGCCACAGAACATCTTGCATGCAGAACAACCAGTACAGATCCCATACCAAGGCTGAGAAGCAGGTTTTAGGGACACAACCATTGGAAGCAAACTTAGAATAACAAAGACATCAAACAGCTCCATATAATATCTAAGGATTTTTTTCTGTCCTGCTTCTCCCACTTTCCCCTTTCCAACCAGGATTCGGTCTCCTGTTAGGAATTTCTCAAGGCAAGAAACTGACTCCTTTTCCAAGCAGAACGGAAAAGCAACAGTAAGAACATGAGCGTAAGCAGGAGGGTGCCTCAGAGCCCACTGTGATGAGCAACAGGATCCAAGCTCTGGAGCTAACAGGCTCGTGCTGCATCCAGGCATTTCTTTGTGTGATTTGTTTTTATATTTCCTAACAGATATTGCTAGATTTGCACATAAGCAGCTCATACACCAGCATAATTGCTACAGGGAAGGCTTGGTTATACATCCCATCTCCTCCATCCATTGCGCTATGCAAATAGTTTCCAGCCTGGATTTGGAGAGGTGTGTATTGAGTTTTGAGGCAAGTACCAGTTCACCAGTAACATATGTACGTGTTGGAAATGACACATCTTTTTTTCCCCAAAGATCTTCCAACTGGTTCAATAGGTATTTAAATAAGAAAAACAAATATGCTAATATAACTGGAGTGTATGAATTTGATTTTATCATGGGTATTGTGTTCCTTAGGTTTTCCAAAAACGGGGAAGGCTCAAAGTCTTCCCAAAAAGGATTAAAACCTAGAGGGGCTTATAGATAAAAATCACATGTACAATTTCATGTTAAGTACTAAAGCGTTAATGGCAATTAAAACAAAAACCACACGACTTTGGTAATTGCTGAATCACTGTTTTAATGCAGCCCTTCCTTATCTAATGTAAGAATTTTTAATTTCACAGGAGCTTTGCTTATTATTAAACATTTCTGAGGTTTACAGCCCCAAATCGTGGCTGTTTTATTTCTGTACACAGCAGCTCTATTGTTATGATTTAACCTAAAGAACACCAAATTAAAATTGATTTACTAAATAGGTTAAGGATAGCGTACTTATTCAAGATTTCAACCCTATTTCATGCTTAGACAGGCAGATCTTAATTATACACCAAAGAATACAAATGTTATTAGCATGATAATAATTATTTAGAAGTCGTCCTCTTTAAAATAAAATTAAAGCACTATTGTCATTCGTGCAGCCACATTTTTCAAGAGAGTGACAGCTCCGCTAGTCATAGATATGTTCAAAGAACATATACAATATTCAAAGCAGTGCAGCCGACATGTTATCAGGATAAGCTAGAGTACGTACTGCCAGCAAGGCACTACACACTAATCATTATGTCCTAGCCATGGTACTACATGCAAATACAATCCTTTTGTGACATTTTGTCAAATATTTGGAGGTTGCTGTACTTATCGTTTCTCCCTTTGCACTCATTAACATACAGGCACCCAGCAGCCCGAGTGGCGAAGTGTTTGTGCTTCGGGTCTTCAGGAGGAGAACCACCATGACCAATTAATGAAAGGGAAATTAAAGATTTAAGTATTTCCAAGTCGAGCACAGAGGAGTCGAAGGGCAGCGAATTGCACTTGGTGTTTGCAACCGGGTTTCCTCCTCATCCGATGGAGTAAAATGCAGAGCCTCAGCCTGCATCAGTGCTCCAAGTGGTGTAAACACTACACCGTATAGTACCCGGCACGTGACGTACTCGATAAATCAATTTATAGGTCCTGCATTTTCCTAGCCCACGCTGCAGGTCAATACTCACTGTCAATGAGCCCATATTCTATCAGCTGGAGAAAATGTAAAACCGGCTCAGGACTAAACAGTTGGCTACCGTACAAGCGATGCATTTCTCCACATTGATTTGCCAGAAGTGTTTTCTGTTGTCTTGTTGCTCTAGGGCTGGCATTTTTAATTATTTCTGAGACAAATGGATCATTCATACCCAGGAAATCTGTAGGGCTTCTCGTCAAATTAATAAAATAATAATGAAAGGAGTCATTTTGGGCTGCAAACTGTCAAAATTCCTGAAAAGCTCTACAGTAATCTACATGCTTAAGCAAAGTAAAAATGCTTTCCCGTGTTCTTTTAAATCTGAAGTCCCGTGACATAAAATAGATTGTATAGTGTCCATTGTATACAATGACACCTACTGTGACAAAACCGACTATGTTTAATGACCTTTTTAAATCTTATACCTAGAGTCCATAAAAGCATTGTAATTCAGTTGTAAAACACACTTTAATAATCAAAATGCAGCTGTTAAAATAGCATTGCTCATAATTCTAACTTCAGGCAATTTTTTTGTTTTTAATGCAGAAGAGCAGACCACAGTTTAAAATTCCTATGAGGTCACTGTTGGCCATTACAGTGTTTTTTTGCAACTTAATAATAGATGTTTTAAAGTTTAAGTGCAGCCTCAGGCACTCATAAGCATTTATTACAAATCGCTGGTTGCCTCCCTTATGCAGAGAGGAATAACATTTACATACAGTAGCAGAGATTAATAAGATAAAAAATTTGAAGAAGCCGTCAGTCAGGGAGTGGAACTGGTGCTAATAAAGCCCACTATATTCTTCGGAAATATCAAGCCGTCTGTTCCAATATTTTGCCATTCCCCATGAGGTATACAAATCCAAATCAGATAAGACTCAAGCAATGCCAAAGACACGCTGCTCTGCTCTCCAGTGGCATCCAGCTGAATCTTTTATTTATCTTCAGAGCAATTGTACATTCTCCTATACTAAAGAGCGAAATAAACCCAACATCCCTCATCGGAAAGTTCCATAAAACGGGGCCCGCTTCTTCCGTGTTTGCTAAACCATGATTAGTAACTACAACGCAGCGCGAAGTGCGTGCTCTAGTAAGTATAGCTAAGAGCAGGCGTGGGACCGCTGTAGTAAAGGCTAGTGAAAAAGCACTATGTCTTGCTGTACTTTACCCTGATGCTCACATGAAACAGAGCACGGAGGAAATCAGATTGCTTAAGCAAAGGAAATCCAAGGAGTCTTACACTTCTCTGCTTTCTATTTGAAAGGCAGCCGGGCTGCCAAAGACATTAGGCGAGGGAAAGCACAATTCTTGTAAACCAGCACACACAATGTGGCATGATGATTAAACTGCAAAGGTACTTGTTCTAACAAATCACTTTGTAAATCAAATAAACTACAGCATAAAAAAAGAACATAAAATCATTTCTGCACCCTTGTAATGCCAATAATTTTAAAAGTACGGCGTTAAGAACAGGAAGTCAGGAGGAGACCAATCCGTAATTTTTAGTGAGATTTCTCCCATGGATAAAGCACATTTATTTACACAAGTATTTGTCTGATTCTCCTCCTGAGCAGGGCTGCGCGTTGAAGACAAGGAAAAAAAAGAGCTATGGTTTCCGTCTCATTTTTCTTCAAGAACACTGTCATATTAACATTGAATAATTACTAAAAATTGTAATACACTGGTGTAATATTACCTTTTGCCAAATTGCATTAATCAAAAAGTGAGCCCACTGCAATCAAGTAATTAAGTGCAAAAAAACCTCCACGTATTTGCATAGCATCTCTGCCCAGAATTGTTTGCTGCACCACAGTGGCTTTAATTCCTGCATGGGGGGTTTTGTGTTGTTTTGGTTTAGTTGCAGAGATGCCAAGCTAAAGGGTGAGTAAATAGGAGTGAAACACACCAAGTAGTGAAAGAGAAGTGGCCAGGACCGGGCAGGGGATGAGAGCCACCTTGCTTACTCCGAGTATGCACACAATCAAATAAATCCTGCTTGACCTCTTCAGGAATCAGACTATTGTTCACCAGGAGAAGTAGTAAACACGGCTGCTTAATTACACACCAGCAGCACTGTGCTACGTCGGGCTTGTGACACAAAAATAAGGAGTTTCTTGTGCTGCTGGGTTTCTTTCAGGGGATAAAAAAAAGCGCATTTGTATACATAGTAAAAGATCATTTCAGGTATATATTAAACCGGGTAAAGTCAGAAAGAGCTCCTTTGTATAATGTCACAAAGCAACCTTTAATGCTAATAGAATAACTGCACACACAATTATTTTTATAGCCTTTTGTCTCCCAAGTTTATTTTAGAGGTGAGCAAAGGTTTCGTTCCCAGAGCAGCACCCAAACTTGTAGAATCGCCGTGCCAAAAAATACCATTCCTGAGGAAGATGAATTTTATTAAAAGAAGAGACTTTTTGCTGATTTTTCTGTTGTTGTTTGTCAGAACAGAGCCTGCAAAGCGTGGTTTCTTCCCCCAGCCTAGCTGTGAATAGTGCCCATTTTGAGATTAGGAGATTAGGTTATTCATCACTTGAGATGCTCCCTGCTGTGCTGCTACTATCAGAGCGCAGCCAAATCAAAACATCTCTGGAAGGCATTTCAGAATAATTGAATGCATCATAATTTCCCTATTAATACATATCTCATATTACAGATTATGCATGAAATGTTCACATTATCTGTTACTTTTTGTTAACGTCTTGCTCCTTGCCAGTAAATTTAATACACAGAGTGAATCAGCATGCCATGATGAAGGGATAGGTTACTGATAGCCATTTTTTCAGGATTCAGTAGAAAATTAAAGTAAATCGATCATTTTATAGCCCCACTGGAATGTCTATAAGGGCATGTTGCTAAGCAAATGGTAATTTAAATGTACTGTGTAATTTTTCTAAGCAATTTACTGAAAGCAGATTTTATTTCTCACTTACTTAATATCAGATGCTCTTTATCTGTTAGTGCATGATGTATCAGTTATAGAAAAATTATTAATCTATGGTTTAATCAAATGGCAAATACACAGTGATTTGACAGCCAGTTGTATACATATTAGGATGTCTTAATTCACATGAATTACAGTAATATCACTTGCTATTATCTTAGGAGACACAAGATGATTAAATTACATACATAAAAACCACAGTAAGTTCCAGGTAAGTCAGCATCAATCCTAAAGAAGAAGCAATGCAGCTGTCTGTTATATTTCACAAGAAAATAGTAACACTTTTCATCGTTATTTTATTTTTTAGCAGGAATAGATCTACTCTTTTAAAAGTTACATAGGAACTGCAAATCCAGCCCCTTTAGGGCACCTATAGAATTCCCCAGAATTCAATATGTTATTGTGAACACGAATATTGGGATGGGCTTGAAAATATGGCACGAACGTTTCAAGGCGCTTCATGACCAGCTGGGTGGGAGCCGTGCCCAGTTGAGATATTCAGTGCACATAGAGTGCTTTTAACAAAGAATATTTAACATATACCTCAGGTAACTCTGAGCCCTTCTGTAGGCAAAATGCCAGTTGGCTTTCAGTGCAAATTGTGCCGCAAAGGCAGAAGGGGCAGGTTCATCAGAGGATTTTTACTTTAAGACTGATTCCAAGTATGTGAATAGTTTAAAAAACAAATAAGGCCATAGAAACCATAGAAAATAATCTCTGTCTTCCCCCCGCCCAACTCTGAAACGTGCTTGATGACAACCTTCATTTTTTGAAACACAAAGAAGTCTCCATTTATCCTTCAGGTTCCTTACAATGAATGTAGGGTCCTCCTACTGCTGATGCACAAAATGTATTATTGTCATTAATGAAAAAGTTAATGGGCCATTTTCTTATATATCAATTTACATTTCACAATTTGAGTATACAAATGATATGTACAGCAGAGAGCTGATTATTTTTGCTCAAGGAAATAGTTTTAATGTGTTTTATGGACATCAAATGTTGTGAATAATGATGCATCCACAGAATGCAAATAGGATGACAGTTCTTGTGCTGTGATCAACAGTCCTTGGATAAAAGGTCTGCAGTGACAATAATATTCTGTGGAGGGTCTGAACAGTAAAAAATGGGAAACAAGAGGATACCGTGATGTTCAAAATGTACACCAGGAGATAGATTTGAAATTGTCACTAACGTCGTTATTTCACAAGTACAGTGTAATGGCAATTTCCAAGTGAAATATACTCCGAAATCCCATTTTATGCCGTGGTGTTTCACAGCAAATGGATTGTGGAGCCTTTTTTAATAGCTTTTTTTGTCTCAGGTTGCAACTTTTGTTTTTAACCAAATATGCTTATCTAGTGCATGCCCTGCCTTACAGGAGGCCAGCAAAAATTTATTAGTAGCATCTCCCAGATGGATTAGACTGTTAATCTTACACGACAGGCTGCATAGGTAGGAGCGACCACACCACATTGCCCCACGCCATGGCACGTGGAGCGGGGCACCATCCCTTGAAAGACCCAGGGTGGCCCCAATACCATCTCTGTGAAAGGCTGCCTTTCCTAGATGAAGAATTCCACTAATTCCCAACAGCAGGACACAAAGGGGACTGTTTGCATTTGTAAGATGAAGTGGTCAATACATTTGGTACCTAAAATCACACTGATTCAAATGCAGGCAGCATTGTCTAAGAGTGGAAAGCATGAGAGCAGCTCTATGTAGCAGGAGAGCTGACGTGCACCCCAGTTATGTGTGCCACAATTCCCTACCACACTCCTGAGGAATATTTCATACAACATATTAGGAAGATACTTGAAAAAGAAGCTCCAAGGTACATGATGAGACCGAGCTAAAGCGTTAAAGTGTTTCCTTCCACAGCACTGCACTGATTTGCACCAGGACATGTTTGTAGATTGTTACCAGACCTGCAAACTGCTTTCTAGAGTTTCTCACTCTGGCTATAAAAAGGGGTGCAATTATTGCAGTGTTTAAATTACCGCTTATGCTGGAGCAATCCCTGTTAAAACGCAACATGGGATTTCTCTTGCTTTTCCCCCCAAATCCAATGCTGATAAACAAACTCTGCTGTGCCAGCACTCCGCAGGTAGTTTCAGATTTCAAGATATACTACAATTACAGTGGCCTGTGTAAATCAATCTGAACCCACGGTATTAGAAACAGTCACCCACCAGATATGCAGGTCATAAGTGGCTGGAGGCGGGGAACTAAGAACAGATGTTGTGGTGTGGTTCACCTTTGCTGTGTGCAGTGCCCCAGAACCACTGGCTATGTCAGCTGCAGGAGATAGAGAGTATGAGGCTCACAGAGAGTTTTTAAAAGGCATTTTGAAAGGCAGAAAGCAAAACTGGTCTGTGAGCATAGCCAAAGCAGCACGATGCTCCTCTCAAGGCTCAAATGTTGCCAACAGACAACTATATGCCACATGCTAACAAGTACACAATATTCTGTGTGAAACCTCTGCCAAAATACTTTCTTTAGGCTCCCTGATCTACTGGGTGTTGCACCTGAGCACCGTTATGAGGAAAGAAAATATAGAGTTATTGGATGTTCACTGCTGTGTGCCTGAATTAGAATCAAGGTGATAACGAGAGCTGTGCATGAGCTGAAATATTGTGTATAGATACAAGAGTGGCTTTGGAAAACCTCCAGGAAACTACAGTGGGTAACTTCTAACAGATCTTTTCCACTTTGCAGAATTCAAGTCCATGACATGGAAAGGCACCAGAGCTCTGCCTAGAGATCAGAATCGTGTATAAATACAAGTTGATGGGATTCAATTGATGCAAACTGCAGTGGCAGATCCAGCACCTTGCTCTCTAGTACCACCTGAGGTTCCTTCTCAGGAAGGAAACAGGACTGATTTTCGTTTAGGCATATCCCAACTACTCCTTATGCTGGACCACGGGTGCAGAGTTTGCTTGTGGCATCTTCAGTTTGCATTCACGTAGGCAGGAGGACAGCAAAGCCTGTTGGCCATCTCTGATGCTCTCTTTACAACCAGATTTGGGTAGGATACATTTGTCACTACTCATCCTCGTGTTTAGGAGACCAGTGCCAATTACTCCACATTTATAACAGTGTAATTCAGATGAAGTCTATCTGGTCACATCAACATCAAAAAAACAGCCAATTTTTTAGGCTAGCACTGAGTAATCTGATTAAGCATGAAGCAAACCATCAGCATTTTGGATCCCACAGAATCTCTTCACAAATACTGTTTCTGATGTTAACCATTATGCTGAATCTCTATAGTATTTTAGCAGCTTTATGCAAAAAACACAATCCTGGAAGCGTTTTAACTATATTTTCAGCTGATCATCTTTACCAAGCCAATATTACATGAAGTGACAATTCAGTGCCATCACCCTACTCCTTAAATTAGCATATCTTATTTCTTCCAAACCTCCTTCCAAGGAAACAAAGCTCGTGATCAGAGTGGCAAAGGGCTCATCTGTACAGCACTAACTCACCCTACATCAATTGCCACCAAGAAAGAGAAGGGCAGTTGTCTGCTTCGAGCTCAAGCTGGTTGTTGCAACACACCTACACTCGTCCCATCTCCAGGCTGAGAGGGAGATGCTCACAGTCAGAGCTTCTCTGAGGTGAAAAGAACACAGAGGTTTCACCCCACTCACAGAGCTCTGTGCATAGCACTAAAGTGATGCAGCTGGACAGGGAGAACAAAACAGGCACAGGAAAAACACAGAGAAGAAAAGAAACATCCCCCCAAAGTAATGCAAGTTAATAAAACAAACCCATAATTCCCCTGAACATGACAGGCACAATCTTGGGGTTTTTTGCTTTAAAGTTAGTAATCCATCCTGAAAAACAGAATAAAATATAACAAATATAACAAATTGTCACGGCTGCACACTGATGCGTTTTGTAACAATACAGAACCCTCCACTGGCAAAAAACGCTTGGAATTGGTAATCAAGAGCAAGATTTACTGTATTTTAGGATACATGCATTGAAATGCAACTCCTCTGAATAACACTAATAATTCTCTTTTTTATCATTCTGTATCAAACTGTAACCTTTGTCAAGGAAGCTGAAAAAACCAAGAAAATCTGATAAATGCCTTCATCCAAACAGAAGAGGTTTCTGGCTTTAACTTCAGATTGATAGCTGATATTGATTGCATTCTACTCCTAATCACAAAAATATACGTCTCATAGATTACAAATACACATTCAGCATGGACGTATCTCCTCTAAAGACATTAAGAGGATGTTTTCTCTAAAGTATATGGTAAAGTGTGTTGATGAACAAGGATAAATACTGGTTTGCCTGTGTCAAAATGAATGCGTAAATGTTGGGTTTTTGACTGCAGGTCACCTTTATGTTTACAAAACCACAAAGAGCATATATTTATTTCATTTATCCATCTCTTATTCTTTATTATTAACTTCCTAAACAAAATCACAGCATTTTTGGTAATAAGGAAAAAATACCACTCTAGATCAAAACTAGTAAGGACAGCTTCAGCTTAAATAAAGGGCAGCATTTTGTCTAGCATTTTCTGGTAGACAAAAAGATTTTGAGCATAATCTTTCTTGTACTTAACACTACATCTATGTTCCATTCTGAGATGGAAAGAGGGGATTCAAACTAATGAAGATAAACTTGTTATTTTAAAAAGCCAGGATTAAAGATCATGCAAATAGCAGCTTTGATTTTGGTATCTGTATTCTAGGAGCTCATTACTAGAAGTGAGTAAGTAGAGCTGGCCTGAGGTTTACCTGTTAGCCAAAACTCCAGCCTGATCTGCTGACAAGCTGAGAAGTCAATGACAACACCAAAGCATCCTGCAATTCCCTTGCTTTAATAATCAAGATACGTTTCTTGAAGCTTTAAGTCTAACAAGTCAATGTCCGAGGTGTACCAAGGTGTACTCTGGGTGTGCAGCACAATGCCTAATTCACTATAACCTGCCTCCCCCTCCAAAGTCGTTTACTTGAAGGCTTTGCTAGCGGTGGTGACTGGGAAGTAGCAGCATTTTCTGGGGAGCTCTAAGCAGTCTCACCAGATGAGCTGGTTCATCACCATTGCCTCTCAAGAAGCCTTAAGAGACGTGCTTCCCTGGAGCAGCACTAGTGTGTACCGACACCCTGCTTCATCTCCACACTTGCAGAAAAGGAGTAGTAATTTTTGAACAATGTATTTACTTAATTATGCCGGTGGGTATCATTTACACATTTTGCTTTCTGTGGCAATCATCTACTTCATTTTAAAGGTGTAAAAATTGAACCTCACGGAGGTTAAACGGCTTGTCAAGAATTACTGTAATCCTGATTCTGACACTAACTAGCTGTGCCAATTTGGATTTGTCACTTCATTTCTCCAAGCCGCTCCTTCCCCGTTTGTAATGTCACTTCCAAACTTTATTTAGTGGCAAAGTGCTAATGTAAGTGCAAAGTATTACTAATCCTGTGCGCGGCAGACACTGGGATGTAATTCAAGATCTTCTGGCTCCCAGTCCTGTGCTTAACTCTCTAGATCTTGAGATTGCTGAGGTCTGGCTTCCCTCTTGCCTTTTTTTAACGTGTGCAATTGCAGACAAAGGGCTGGGGGGTTCTATTATGAACCTGGTTGGGAAAAGTATTCCTGCCAATTTTTCTTCTGGATACTCCCTGAATGAAAAAAGACCAACAACTTTTCAACTAGAGAAATAGAACACTGAAATGTTTTGGCCAGTCCTGTTCATTAGTATTCTGCATAATTGGCAGTAGGAGTACATAAATATAGACAGAAAGACAGAGAAAACCTAAATGGGAATTAAAGGCTGCTGTTTTAATTGGCCTGGAAGGGGGAAAAGTAGGAAGAGATGACCTGCAGCTCTGCTGTTTATTAAAGTGATCGTCTTCCTGCCTTAGCTGAAAAATAGGGTGCAACCTCCTTGCAGATTGTCACATTTCCACTCATCTCACAGGAAGCCACATGGATCTGCAAGCACTGAACAAAGTGGGGCACAGAGGTACAGCCACAACCCAGGAATTGTTTGTTCCACACGAGGTTATGGCCACCTTTTGTTAAGTTGTATTTGGGTTGCAAACTTCTTCCGTCTCATGTTTTCCTCCTGACCTCCAAGTAAACAAATTACCACATGGCACAAATGTGTGCAAATCTGGAAAGCTGTTTGGGTGCTGGAAGACAGGGATGGGGAGCAGAATGAAACCCTCAGAAACCAAGGAGAAATGGTCGGTGACCTGGTGCAACACTTAGATACACACAAATCTGTGGGCTGGATGGGATCCACCCAAGGGTGCTGAGGGAGCTGGTGGAAGTGCTCACTGAGCCACTTTCCATCACCTATCAGCAGTCCTGGCTCACTGGGGAGGCTCCAGTTGACTGGAAGAGAGAAAATGTGATGCCCACCTACAAGAAGGGATGGAAAGAGGATCCAGGAAACTACAGACCCGTCCTCCTGACCTCGGAGCTGGGGAAGGCCATGGAGCAGATCAGCTTTGAATCTCTGATAAAAGAAGCATCTGAAGAGGAGTGATTTCCCACACTTTCATTATAAACGGTTGCAAGTGGACAATAAACACATGATGCACCACATTATTCCCTTTTGGTCTGACTTATATTAGCAGTTCATTTGATTTCCCTTGCTTCCAGGGTGTATCTTTCTTGAGCATTACTTTCTTTGTATTTACTGTGGAAGGTGCCTACACGCTTTAGCACAGGGCTATGAAAAGATGAGCTCCTACAAAGGAGACCACAAAGTTCTTTATGGCTTACAACTCTTGTCATTTTTTTCTTCCTTGCCCTTTAGCAGTTAGTTTAACAGAAGAAGAAACAGAACAAAGAAACAACCATCAGTTTGTTATTGGCCATCAGAGCTGCGATTTGTTTCGTTAGTTAAGCAGCCAGTATTGATTTCAAGGGCAAAGGCACGTTGCATAAATCTGCCATTTTCAGTACAGGAACAAGAGAGTGTGGTTGCCCTACTGCTTTGTCCTGCAAGTGGTAGTACACTGCATTTCAAATCCACATGGTCTTCTGCACCGCAGTGAGTTTAATAGAGCCCTGCTCCGGTTGTTCAGACATGCTGAAGCAATTCATGGGGTAGATGCGCAGCTTGCTTAAAGAGCTCTAGTTCCCATGGGCTTGGGGAAACACTGACCAATTTTCACAGCAGAGGATATGGCTCATTGTGTGCAACAGCAAAGGGCTTGGCCCTGGCTCCGTGCGAGCAAGTACAGACAGGATGGTGGCGTGGGCTTTGGAAATGGGCTTGGAGTCTTTGGGGGATGCTGAGGCTCACACAGGAAAGGTTAGAACTGGGCACTTTCCTGTTTGTTTAACTTCACCAGCTTCCTTATACAAAATCCTATTTACTCTGCTGCTCTTCTGTGGCAAGAAGAGTAAATATTAGCTTAATGTAGAGAATCTAAGTAACACCGACTGGAAAAAAAGAACGTAGCAGGAGAGGAGGTAAGAAAATGTGCCTTTAACCCAGACTGAGTGCTTTAATTTGATTATTAATAATTTTTGCTTATTGTGCATTTGCATCCGGAAGTTCCAAGCAGGAATAGTGCTATTATCAGGCATTAAACAACTTCCTCATGAGAGACAGACAAAATAAGGGCTAAAAAGCATTTTTACAGCTGCTTGCTCATTCTTAACGCAGGAATGGACAGATTGCATGGCCTGTCTGCTGCACCCACAATAGGACAAGGAGTGATGGGCTCAAACTGAAACAGGGGAAGTTCAGGTTGGATATAAGGAAAAAGTTCTTCCCTGTGAGGGTGCTGAGGCACTGGCACAGCGTGCCCAGAGAAGCTGTGGCTGCCCCATCCCTGGCAGTGTTCAAGGCCAGGCTGGACAGAGCCTTGGAGCAACCTGCTCCAGTGGAAGGTGTCCCTGCCTGTGGCAGTGGCTGGAACTGGATGAGCTTTAGGTCCTTTCCAACCCAAACCATGCCACAATTTTATGACACCCATCTCCAAGCCCCCAATCTGATGCCTTCCACATTGGCATTAATGGCACGTTCGGCTCCTATTTTGAGTGCTCCCCTCAGTGTTTACAACAGCACCTCGCTGCCTTACCGCAAGCTATACAAGCTGTCACTCAGGTATGCAAGTGAGGAAGTTACATCTCCAGTTTGTTTGTGGGGAGTGGGAAGGCGTCCAGTTCCCTGCTGAGAGAGCCACTTACTTCTGGGACTGAGGAGGAGAAGAGCAGGTCTGCAGTGGGGCTGGGTATTTTAGGGTGAACTAAAGAGTTAAACCAATAAACCAGGGAGACCGGTTTCTAAAGCACCGTTACCTTTCTCTCCTGTGAGTTAACAGGGTTTCTTTTTCTTCAAGCTGCCACCAAGCTTATTACAGACTAATACTTTATGGCAGTGGATTAAAGAGATGAGATTTCTTCAAGATACAGGAAAGCTAAAACATGGGGGAAAGTGAAGCGAAAAGTTAGTGTCTCACTGGGAAGTGAGCTGGGATCATTAGTTCTGATAGCACAAAATGAAACCTGAGGCAGAAGGGAGAAGCTGAACTTCACAAATAGTAAAGAAATCACATATTTCCCTTTATTTTGCGATTCAGTGGGCCCAACCCAGCTACTGCATAAGCAGATGAAAGTGTCAGTAACTTCCATGTTTAAACCACTTCCAGTGTTTTGATCTGTTCCAGGTACCTTACAGAAACAGAGGAGTCACTGCAGCAGGACTCAGAATCAGCATGACTTCTGCCCATCTTAAACAACAGTGAAAAAAGGGGGCTTTTAATTTAGGAGAAATGCCAGATTCCTGTCATTCAAACCCGCATTGGTAAACCACTTTCTAAGGCTTCTTTCTCCTTTTTGTTCAGAAACCTGCCACTTTTACATTTCCTACTCTTCATTCCAGGAATATCTGCCAATCATTCTCATCCTGCCAGCTCTCCTTTATTAATTGATTAACTACTGGAATAATCTACCAGTAGCTAACAGGCTTCCATCCCCAAATAATTACTCGGAGAAATAAATACATTTATGAACTGTTTCAGCTGAAACCAGCAATGCCTGTGCACTGACCACAGTAACATGGGTGCCTGTAAAGAGTGCAAAGTGCTGCTGAATACCGTATTCCCAGGAATTTGTGGGGGGTTTTTTGTTATTTCATTATTTTTTTTACAGAATTCATGGAATACAGCATTTATTAGATGAAATGTGTAGGTGAGGAGGGCTGCAGAGCTTGAAACAATTAATGTAAGGGACTTCATCAGGGACTGCAGTGATGGGACAAGGGGTGATGGGTTCAAACTGAAACAGGGGAGATTGAGATGAGCTCTTAGGCAGAAGTTCTTCCCTGTGAGGGTGCTGAGGCGCTGGCACAGGGTGCCCAGA
>JANHGB010049408.1:18633-56653 GCA_026283785.1 Coracopsis vasa
CCATCCCTGGCAGTGTTCAAGGCCAGGTTGGACACAGGGGCTTGGAGCAACCTGCTCTAGTGGAAGGTGTCCCTGCCAGCGGCAGGGGGTTGGAGCTGGATGAGCTTTAAGGTCCTTTCCAACCCAAACCATTCCATGGTTATATGATTCTATGATATCATTGCTGAATTCTCATGGCAAAACCTGCACTGATTACACCCCTAGATTCTTTATGATATTTCTTGCTACACAGGAAAAAATATTTGTCCTATTCATGCCTCTATGCAGCTTATATATTCAACTGTGACTTATAGAGAAAACACATAGGTGGAAAACAACAGCCCAAGAAACTAACTTTGCTTTTAAGTTGATTCTGTCTAAATTTTCTGCTAGCATTAATTATATTTTTCAGTGGATTTTTTCCTATTTCAATCTTGTTTATAATTATATTTTATTTTTAATGAAAACCAGTAATGAAAAACATAAATAGTGTATCCTTTAATGATCAACACACTGACTAATTCCACTAATGCTGAGTAGCATGTGCTGAAATGATGGATTATCTTAAAATATAATTTTACTAGCTCTGCTATGTAATTTGTTAAGCATTTAGTAATAAGTATGTCTAATAAAATATGAAAAAAATATTTAGAAAATGAACCATAATTTTAATATAATTTTAATTAATGGGAGTGCAATTGCAGTGGTTTAAATTACATTCCCAGTGGTAAAAAGCCTTTCAAACCTAATTTGTAAGCCAAGATGGTGGCTTTAATGACTGGCAGCAAAGTTTCTTCAACAGATTTCATGGGGCATGATCCAAAGATAATAGGTTTTCAGCCCAATGACAATCCAATTACAATGCCAATCAAAGCCAACTTCATGCACTCTAATTATCAGATTTAGCTGTCAGTTCAAATACAAACATAACACTTTTATTTAAATAAAAATTTAATTTAGAAAAAAAGAAGACTTCATGTGTGATTTATTGAGATTGCGGGAGCAATCTAACTTATTTCTCTAGTAATATAATAAAACCAGCCTTGTATTAAAAATGGGAAAACTTTTCATTCTCCTGTATGTGCTATGCTGTATTATTCAGGAGTTAATTTAAGCAAAAAAGCAGAACATAACATGGCAGCAGATATTTGCAGACTAGAAGTAGGTTAAATAGAGTAGCAAGGTTTCAATGAGACAAAACTCCAAGTGAATAAATGACAAAACCTAATTAGTTTTTTTAGCAGTAATCAGGAGAAGCTATGTTAAGACCACAACCCATTTATGTAGGTCTACAGCATACATAATCTACTGCAGCTCTTCTCACTTCTCTGCTTCTGTGTGTAATGAGTGTGTAAAGGCAGAGCTTCTTATTAGATGTGGGTGCTTATTTGTACACACATGGAAGAAATATGGAAGTTATAAACCCCACAAAAAATGTTATGTTAAAATAAATGTGATATTCCAAATATAGGCATTTCCCAGCTGAAATAGCCCCATGGTACCGAGCAACTGCAACCTTGCTGTTATTCTATCAAAACTTATTATTTATTAATTAACATAATTAGAAAGATCTCAATATAGGAAGGAAAAGGTAGTTCAGGGCTCTCTATGCTATAATACATTACAGCACAATTATCAACTCAAGCTTGGCTGAAACAGAGGTAATTGTCCTATAACATATTTAATACACATAAAACCCTGTCTTCCCAGAACTAAAAGAAATAGGAGAAGAGAATTACAGAAGGAGCAATTACTGTCCCATTCCTACAGAATGTGAACTCATTTCCACTTGCCATTTCCTTCCCCTGTTGTATATCAGCCCCTAAATGTTTGGTAGCTTGTTGGTTACAGTGAGCACTCCATAGGTATTGGATTCTACAGGCTCTCATCTTCAGTGAATTCCAAAAACCTACATCCACTGCAGATAACAGAAGTGATTTCTCTATTAGGGCTGACAAAACCAAGAGATGACATGATGATAGGTGCTAAGAACAGTAACACTCCTATTGACAACCCAAATGTCTGATATTAATTTCTACAGCTTTTAGTATATCCAAAAACTGAAACTGAATTAAAAGCTTGTTGGTTTGCCTGTGCTCACCTTTCATATTCATTGACTTCTCCTATGCAGTATTCTTTATCATGAAAGCCAAGCCATGCCAGCCTCACCTTCCTATTGCTTGCCATCTAATTCCCAATGCATTTCATCCCTCACCCTCCCTCTCTCTCTCAGATGCCCATTACATCATTCTTTGCTCCTGCAAGGGACTCACCCTCATGACCACTATGCGAGTGCAAAGAAAAAGGATTTCAGGACCTGGAATAAATGGGAAGGAGAGGTACCACATTTATATATAATTCTGAGATGATCATCAATCTGGAGATGGAGCTACCAGAACCTTGAACTCGCCACCATTCCTCATGATTTGGGGGTTCTAAATAGCCATATAGTCTTTGCATTTGAATCCATAATGTCTTCAGAGTTCAGCCAACAAAGAAATACAAAATTAAGCGGCAGAGCTAAGCTCAGTGGGGTTACATTTAAAATGCTCTCTGGAGATAATCATCCAAAGGCAAGCTGCTTCCCCAATCACTGGCCTTTCCTTCCCTCCTCTTTGTGCAGCCCTTCTACTTCTGAGCACCTCTAACAGAAAGTCCTCCATGCAATGGGACAGGAGGACCCTGGATGCAATTTCAAGACCAACTCCTAGCTCAGAGAAGTCAGGAACTTCACAGTGTCAAGGTCATGACAGTCCTCTGCTTCCCTTGAAGGGAAGTTAAGAACTCAGTTCTACCATTTACTGTAGCTGTTTCAACTTGTGGCATTACTATTTTTTGGCTAAAACATTGCTTTCTACATATTTATCTATATAATTTGGTAAGTTCAGAAAAGGCAGATAATAATGATCCATCTTTTGCATATGGAACACTAAATAAGAGCAAAACAGCATATAAAATACTCACCTCTCAGCAGCCCGGTCTGGAGCTGGCTTAGGAGTCACTAGATTTTGGTTGCATTACTTGTCAGATGTAACAGTAACATTTCCTGACTTAAATATTACAAGGACAAGAGCCATAATTTATCATCACTGTTACTACTACTATTTTCATTACTACTGCTACTTTTATTCTCTAACTCACTCAGGCATCAATAATTGGAAAGATAATTTTGAAAGCCTATTTAGCAATGTGCCCATGCTTACACGTGGTGAATTTAGGAAGTAGCTGAAAAATCACAGCAATCTCTCAGTATCTACTGTTCAGGTTTGATCCGTGCTCCAAAAATACCTCTTCTGTTCAAACTCACCTGGCAACACAACATAAAATAGATCATCAGTAGGGAGGTTAGGCTATGATTTAAATGTGCCTATGTCCACTGGCATTAATGGGATCTACAGAAATTGATATCAAATGGTGAATCGAGCTCATCAATTTTGTTTAGTATCCAGTTCAAACATTACCATTAACTGTGTTTCAGATCTGTCGTATTTTATAGCAAGAAGAATGAAAGAAAGCTTTAAAAGCAATAAGTAAATTATTGTATTTGTATAAATTCATCTGCATTGTCTAAGACTTTTTCCTGTCACGTTACACTGGAGATGAACGTTTTGGAAACCACAGCTAGCCAAATCCTAGAAGCTATTAAAAACGTTTTCCAAGGTAAAGCATCATGCCAAGAACAATAGTAACGCTCAGCATGGAGTAAGATATAAGGAAACACTGCAAAACATGCCAGAAAATTATTCAGCTAACCTTGATTAATGGAAATGTCTGTTCCCTCATACTGAATCTATACCAAGAATTGGAAGTTTGTTAGAATGCTGAATCAGAAACGTAAGCATGGATGCTTGACGCCAGGCAAACAAATCTAAAGGATTGTATTTTCTGAAGGTAAAATGTGAGAAACTCCTTCTATGTGCATTTCATTGGCATTTACCAGCTTGCAAGAAACAGCACAATTATTATTTCTTTGTATGGTTGATACACTCAGTCATCACACATGGAAAACCAGATTTAACTGGTTAGTGCAGATTGTGGACTGGGATTCACCCTGTTCCAGTGGCCGCAGTTACAGTGCACCATCACTGCTTACAAAAACCTGCCCCACTGTTTAATTAAACCTTCAAAGCTACTCATCACTGCGTTCTCAAGGACTACTTTGTGCTTGCAACAGGATGCCAAACTTTCACAGTCACAGATTACCAACCTTTCCCTTCAGTTTAGATCCAGAGTTGAATTCCAAAAGCAGCCTGACCTTTGTTCCTACTTTTTTTCTTTATCTCTTGAGGATAATGACCTTTCACAGAATAAGATGACTTTTTATCAGCTTGACCTGGAGAAAAATGTGACACAGATTTATACTCATACACTCTTCTCTGGTTTTGATGTGGATCCAAGTCTGCCATCCTTATTCAGGACAGCAGAATTAGGTTTTCAGTGCCTAAACAGTGAAGATCTAGAGCCTAAGGAAATCTGAAATAAGCAATTATAAGTTCTAGACAAGGGTGAACTGGAAAGACAGAGCGGGGGCTTACTTCATTTCATTAAGGTAATGCAGTGGGAAAGGTGAATAAGTGAAAGAGTGCATGTGCATGAGAGAAAGAGCTCAGCAAACATCCTTCCTAAATTAGATGGCTCCTTAGTTTTGTGTTACCTTGTGTGCCCTTCAGGACAGGCAGAGAGGTGAGTTTTATTTTGTTTTAAGACAGTTGTTCTTTTTGGATGCTCATGGCTAGTAAAGGAAGGTCATTTCTCAATAACAGTGCTCTTTGCAATGAGTAGCGATCACATCCAATCTAACTAGGACACATCCATGTCTCACTGCTTGGAACTGCAAATGTTCCTTTGCTCTTTCCCTCCTCCTGCTTGATATGGGACATGCAAAGGAAAATGCACTCACCGCTATTTCAGATAGCCCAGAATCACAAGGAGAGGGGAAAGTTGCTTGGGAACTGAAGGTATTTGTGAGCAGAAAAGAAGGTCATTTACCAGTAACCAGCATTCTTCAAGCTCCAGTTACCCCAACTACTGCTTTACCCAGGAAGATCTCAAACTTCATCATAGAGACACTGCAGGATCGCTCCATGCAGTACTGCATGGACTCTCAATGCATCGGAGAAGGAGCAGCATTTGCAATGGAACTTTTCTTAGTTGCCTAGAAGATACTTGAAAATCCAGACTTTATCCAAACCTGTCACAATCTGTTGACATAGGTTTTGAGGTTTCTATCCAAAAATTTACATTTGGGGTGGGGGGGAAATGCATCCCACTTCTTGTTAGCTCCCATTAGCTCTAAAACCAGAGTTATTTTGATGACATTATCACTGTTTTGACAGGGATCAATTTCAATTAAGTATATAATATTACTTATAAAACTTGGCACTTGTCTCATTTAAAAAGATGACTATAGCTCTATTACACTGGAGATACAAGGTGCAATACCACAGGCAAATGGGATTAACGCTATTCCTCTTGTCACTTTATACTGGAATCTGTGCAAACAGGGTGTAAGTTGTTACCTGGAGCTAAATGAAGTTTGGGACATCTAAAACCAACTGGAGGTTCCAGCAGCCTTTCTTCCCTGAAACAGGATTTCAGGTTGCACAGTTAAACCCTTTTGGCCATTACTGCAAGATTCGGGCTACTTCAGGTTGTTAAGGCAAAGCAAGATGATGGAAAGGTAAAGATCTTACTTATTATGGGCTTGTTCCTTCAGCAAAACAGAGCTTTAGCCTTCGCAGTATAACACATTGTAAAAACAGTAACAATAGCAAAAATTATTAAACATTTATCTCTCCCATGAGTGAACATCTGGCATGTATCAAAATGCTGCCTTGGGGATTTAGCACCAGAACCTTTAAGGTTTTATGCGACAATGCCTAGAGAGGGCAATAACAGAGCATATTCTACATGGGTTTTTTAATCACTGGCCTCTTGAAAATATCAAGAGCAGAAGTTGAGCCACATATCACTTGAGAAATGAAATGTTAGCATTCTCGGTTGAGACACAGGGAAGAAATACCAACTGCATTTTCATCAACTATGAAGAAATTTAAACTAAACAGTGCGGGAGAGATCATGCACAAAAATCATACAAGATATGGGACTGCAGATGGCAAACTGATGTGATGGAGGTTCTCATTTTAGATCTTCCATGAAGGATGCTTTGCTAAGGAGAAGGATTTTTCTGACTTAGGAGTTTGTCTGATGGTTTTCAGCTCACTACCTGACCAAAGCTTTTTATCTCTTTCACCTAAATCTTAGGAAAGCTGCAGGAAGCCACTAAGAAAAGCCAGTCAAATGTTATGTCCCTATGAGGGAGGTAGACACGCACACATGCACACGATCACCATGAGATAGCTCCAGGTCCAAACACAGATGATCCAAGTCCTTCAGTCTCAATGCTGCAAATAACCTCAAAACTGCCACATACAACTGGTTTCCATCATAAACTGGGGAATCCTCCTAACTCAGGAAGAGACGAGTCATCTCCTGCATCACCAGTGGGGTGTTGCCAAACACCAGCACAAACTGGGTGCTCACATCTGAGACCTGCTTGATACACACAAGAAGAGCAAGCTCTGGGCCACTGTTCAGCACATTCCAGAGGAGATAACACGTCTGGGGGCATTTAAATTGCATCTTCAATCTTTTCTCTTTAGGAAAATGAATGAATCTCTTTTTGAATCTCCCAAGGAGCTCTAAAGCGACCACTTGGGAAGAGGGAGAGGAGCGAGAAGGGTGGTGGTGGTTTATGATTACATGAAGTCTTTTTTCTGTAGGGACAAGACAAAGATTTATGTAATGCATGGAAGGAATATGTGTAATGTGAATGATACTGGGAAGGAACAGAGGAAAACCTGATAGGGAAGATTAAAGTGCAGGGCCTCGTATGGCTCACGTGTTGGGTCAAGATACAAATGTGAGAGGAGAATACACAAGGGTTGTTTGGATTCCTGTTATAACAAGAAATGATGATACAGCCATACTCTCAAGCAGCATTTCCTTCTCTCCCTTTACTGCACAGCTTTGTTTTAAGTGGAAGAAGAAGCATTTTGTGATCAATGTTATTATTAGCAAGGCTCATAATCGCTAACTAATCCTGTTAGTTTCCTCAGAGGCGCAACTACTAAATAATTTCTGATTCTTTTGGCTTGTTTCTTTACAATATTAACACTTTTTGTTAAATTTTACTATGTATCTTAGCATTAAAAATAAATAAATAAAAAGGTTTGTCTAGTTACCTTATCAAAATGCATTTCTAATGTATTTGAGGTTCTATATAAACCCATAAGAGATTTCCTTTCTTTGCAAAGGAGCCAAATCAAGTTTAAGCATAGATGTTCAAACAAAAGGCTCTAAGATAGTGCATTTTGGAGGAGATAAGGGTACTGAAAAAAAACCAGAATTATACAGGGAATGTAAGTTAGTAAGTAAGTACTTCCAGAGAAGAGCATTACTGCATAGCATAATGGACTGTGCTCATGAACTCAACCCTGATTAAAGCAACGGTGGGTTTGACACAAGGAAATAAAGAACGGGGGAGAGCAAAAGAAGCTGTTATGGGTAAAGAGAGGAGGAAACAAATGCAATTGACAGACTCTGCTGAAAAATAAAGACCTCCAAAGAGGAAACTACATCCAATACACTACTTGTCCATTGTTTCAAAACCCCAAACTGATACCCCATGAAGGCTGGGACCATCTTTTTTGATGACCGAGACTCGGTGTATGTTGGCATCAAAAGACAGTGCTGTACAAGGACAGATAGCAGGCGATAATGAAGATTGTGAAGAAGTGAAGAAAGTAGAAAGATAAACACTGGTGTGAGATGGGACTCGCTTTTCCCCAGCCATAGGAGAGCACAACTGCCATTAACTCTGCAGAGATACTCAGCTACTGCGGCACTGAAGAACCCGAGTTTAAAACTGCATTTGTAGCATGAAACGAAATTATGATGCCAAAGTAAAATAAACGTGGAGCACACTCAGTCAATCATCTGCATCAGTCTTTATGGCTCTCATTTATATTTCATATTGAATTGCTCACTTTTTAAAATTCAAATAACCCCCTCATTGATCCGGTCCTGACTGATTTTACCGAACATATCTTTTTAGTATCTAACACACTGTGATTTTGTTCCACATATGTTGTGCACTAGCTGATTCCGTCCTAACCTCACAAAACATATTAAGCTTAATAAATATATTTATGAGAATTACTTTGTATAGTCCTTATGCAATCAGCCATGCTGTGTATGATAGCCCAAGACGATGAAAACCCATTGACTTTTTGTAGCAAATTAGTCTACCACCTAATCGGTGAACCCTGCTAAGCTTTTGAATTATGACGAGAACCAGCAGCTCAGTTAGAACACTCAAATGAATTATATCAATTCATAAACTTGTTCATGTCCAGATTTCATTAGCCACACATTAACAGCATTTTATGTTTATTACTGCTCTGACATAATCTATAAATAACTGAAATGCTAATCATAGTGTTCTGCCAGGCATCATCATTTAATCATAAAGAGATACATTATTATAAACTATAATAGATAATAACAAGTCCGGGTCAATGGCCGCATATTAAAAGATCACAATTATATCCTATAAGGGTATGTACCTCATACATTTGGTGACACAAAGGTCCATATCTAATCACTTGCAAATGTTTCCCCTCTGACACACTTACAGTACAAGGTGACACAATTAAGAAAATATGCTTGTAAAACAGGGCAATCTTTGAGCATCAAAGTAAACAGAGAACAATTAATAGTGAGGGGAAACATTATAGCATTCGCCAGTGGCAGTTCTCTTTAACTCTTCATTTCTGGGGTTGTTTTTCTCTACTAAAAGAAATCACAGTCACAACATAGAGAGAGTTTACAGTACAGGGGACTACTGATGTATTACTGCAGCAGCTACCGAGCCAGGGCTGCTGGATGGCCCCCACTGGGCTAAAACCTATCCAAAAGGTTAAGTTGCCTTTTCTTTGGCAATCCTATTGTCTACTCTCATGTATTCTTTCAATGACCTTATGTTATGGAATCCCCATGATATTCAAATGTAGCTTGTATGATTTCTTTTACAGAGCACCTAGCGACTGAGGCCACTCATGTCCATTTTGCAGTCAGCCCCTCTCACATTCAGGCATTCTGATGCTATATCTGCTTCTTTCTTCCTCAAAACAGAGAAATGATCTAGTCTATATATTTACCTTCAGATGATGATGGAATCAGTAGCTTACTGACTGATGGTAGCTCCATGTTTCACTGAGGTAAAACATCCTGGCAGTACTATACCAGTTACTAAACAAATCATTTCCGTAAGAGCTTTATCAACTAAACTAATCTAAGTGAGAAATGAGTCTGACCCAAGGACCAAGAATTAATTGCAGATTATTAGAATAAAGTTGTTTTCTGTGGGTTTATTTTTTTATAGGTTTTGTGTTGCGGTTTTGTTCTTTTAAAAAGAGAATTAGACTAATTTGAGGCTTTAGCTGAATAGGAAGCAGAGATGTGGTCTGTCATTGCGAGCACTTGCACCTCATAGCTCAGGGTGAACTGAGGGAGATAAAGAAAGGAATGTAAAACACTATGGAAACCAACCTCTGGAGACTTAATATTCCGATCAGCTCACCTCCGAACATCTGGCTCTTAAATGTTCAAGCACAAAAACAAGAGAGCTAATGAAAGCAGTACATATTATCTCTCCCATCAATGTACCTCACAAACACCTGCTAAAATTAAAACAAATTGAATCTTGATTGCTGATTAAGTACCCCTTCTTTAGCTAGATATTCTGTCATTATTTGCCCTGGCGCACAATGCATAAACTGATGAAAAGCTTGTGGTGGGCTGCAGCAGCAAAGGTTGATAAAAGACGACCAAGACGGAGATGCCTGTAAACTGCAGCACATTAACTTTAGCTACTCTAGCCCCCAAAAGTTAGGTTTACATTTCTGCCTCATTTCCAGGGCAAAAATCAGTTTAATTTCAAATGGGAAGCACATAAACTGAACACATTCCTTTGTCCAGGACATTTCCATCCCCGAGAAGAGTTGATACTGATAGATGGACCTCACAGTATTTACTAACATGACTGCCCAGATACTGAGCTGAAAGAGCCCTCTGAGTTCTCTACTGTGTCTGTACTGTGCTTTTGAGGCATTACCAATATGTGTGAAGACTTTGAAGCAGTTATCCATGTATGTCCACCACAAAAAGAACACAAAACATGTTGAGGAATGTATGGCTTCTATTTAACTGAAATAGATGCTTAGGCAACGGCAAGAGAGAGGTTATATAGTTTATTACCAGTAAACTGGGGGGCTGCTCCACTTGCACACTTCAGGCAGGATGAAAACATCCATTAGGATTTTCATCACACCGACATAAATACCCTCCTACGTGAGCACTGATGACAGATGTGTGGCTAATCTACCATGTTAACTTCATTTGAGAAGTTGTGGTTTTGTTCAAACTTTATTAGGTAAACTTGAATTGATCCCAATACATTTTCAGTCAGTATTTAATCTAGTTTAAGTATGTTTCCAGATACCATAAACTCTTCAGACATCATTGTGTTTTCTATGTATATAGATCTATGTATTCATGTAAATTCTGCTGTTAAAATAATCAACTTTTATTTGACTCACAGTTCTCCAATAATCAGAAAAGAAAAAACCCAGCAACATGACAGTGTGTAAATCCTTCTTAACAATAGCATCCACAGAACCTGGTTCTTGACTGACAATAAGGTCATAACAGCACATATGTTTGGCATATGTATTTCATCAATGGTGATTATAATGTGAACCAAGAATTACCTTCAAAATGATGGGTTACTTAAGGAACTGAAGGAGGGCATTTAAACAAAAGAAATGTCCTGAATCACTTACTATAGCTTGACTACCCCCTCGCCCCCCTTATTGCATTCTAAATTATTTAAATATACTAATAGACATCATATTGGAAAAAAACAGATGTTTTCTAATTATGAACTGATTTTACAGTGTGATGGTGTCACATATTTAAATTACAAATACACATTTTTAGCATTCCAGCTGTGCTTTACAAGAGTTTAATTTGCTTCTTGTGATATGTCACATTGCACCTGCCTTTTAAAACTCCTATAAATGTAAAACATTAGCCAAGCACAAGTATTAAGACATGCTGATGAATCCTAAAGAGTTCTAGCATCTTATAGAAGATGAAATTTAGAGACAGATTTAATAATGAACCAGCTAAATGTTTATTTAAAACAACATTTACAAATACTTTAGAGAAGGACCAAATGGGACTGATGACTTGTGTGTATGTACGTACAGAGAATTAAATTTGGGCTCCTCTGCTCCTTTCACACACAAGGTATTCTGCAGTACTCTATAAACTAATGAGGTTAAACACTGATAATGCAGTAACATTTTGTAGGAAGCCAGCTATGCACTCAGCATACACCAAGACATGGGTATTAGTATTAACAGTGGAAGAAATACTGGCTGCAGCACAAGAGCTACTCCGAGTCTTCCTGAAATAGCCCATCAGTTTGGAGTTTTGGAGCTCACAGGACTAGAGATAAACAGCAAAAATACCAGCTCAATATCTTGGGTGAACACATCAGATTTATTTGCATTAGGACTGGCTGGCCCTAATGCAACTTCCTATTTTACCACCCAGAGTACTCCCCTCCCTATTGACTTTCTTTTAGTGCTCACCCAAACCATGTGTGTGGGTATCTGTGACTCCATACAAAATCTGACATTTAGATATTGACAGCCTTAAATATAGAATGGTTTAGCATTTAGAACCATTCTATGATTCTATAAGAACAGGTAGATCATCAATGACAACCCTGTTGATAAACTATGATGACATTATATATCTGGGAATAAAAGATTACTAATTTCTAGGAGATTTGAAACTTTGAAGGAATTAGTTTGTGATTCAGAGAAACATGATGACACAGTGGGAGCATACACAGACACACAGCTATTTATTGTCTTGTGCACTCCCTAGAAATAACAACTATTGGTGTAGATTTGCATGCAGGTATAAAGAGGGAGCATAAACAACTCATGGAGAAAATGTAACCCTGTTGATGCACCTTTTCAACCTGGTCTTCTGACAACAAAGAAAGAAGAAACTTCTGAAGTACTAGTCTTTTTAGGATTACAAAGACACATTAAAGAACATTGCAGACGTGCACAGATGCTTCTTTAGAGCTGGTTACTAAGTGCACGCTTCCTACACAAAGTAAGGTGTGTACTCATTAACAGTCTAATTCTACCTCTAGTAAATTAAAGGAACCTTTTGCACTGACACTGATAGGAACTGGACTCTACTAACATTCTGTAAGACTCATAGTACTCACAGGATGCTTGTAACTTAATGAGGCTGGCAGGAAGGTGGCTACTAGCCTTATTTTCCTGTCTCCTTGAAAAAACACTGCCCTTCCATGCACCCTTCTTATCCTCAAACCAGACAGCCATCATCTTTGCAACCTCATCTGGCATTGCAAGGCCCCTCACCTCAGTGCGCACACCAACCCCACATCTGCCAAAATGAGATAGCAAAGGAAAAAGTGAAAGGAGGGCAGGGAAAGACATGACAGTGAGGTGGTTGTGGTAATCAAACTGATGCAGTGGCTATTAAAATGTAAGGATTTAGTAGCTACATATAATCATACCTGCAATTCAAATGTTTCTGTGCACTTAAATGTATTTAAAACTAAATGTGAGGGCATTTGGACTACACAAAGTGTTATAAGTCGTCTGGACACACTTTACAGAAACATTTTCAGGGCAAAGCCGTGTTACAAAACAGAATGCTTCTTCCTCAGCAGACCTTTCAAAGCTTCCTACTTGAGTTTTGACATGTGCTTTTTGTTTCCACGCTGTGCGATGCAGCAGCCTCTGTCATGCACTGCAGTGTCATAAAGAGGCAGGTGGAGATGGCGTGTGCTTTGCTAGACATGAAAAGTGGATGCTCTGCAGATCTCAGGATTTTCAACCAGTCATTAGGGAAATTACTTTTGCTTCGCTGCCACGAAGTTCCTCGTACATGCAGCAAAACCTCTGTGCTCTGTGCAGGTTCAGTCATTGTGCAGGAAGTCGCGCTTTATGTGATACACGCACTAGAGGCAGAATAACTGCTCTACGTGCATCTTTTCATTCTGCATCACATTAGGAGAATTAATGGAATATTTACCTTGCATTTTGTACAATTAATTTTTTCCAGACTAATTTGGGAGCTTAATGCAGTCTGAAAGCAATAACACTGGAACAACAGAAAATCCTCAAAAGTGCCTGCATTTCTTGAGTCTCATGATTTTCAATTGCCAACAATACTTTATTTTCTATTAAAGGTGCCAAGCCAAATTTACTCTATTTAAAATTACTTACGTAAGCTACTGCTCTACCTCATAGGTGTACAGTGAAATGATTAACAACAGGAGACAGAGCTAGGATAAGCCAAGCCTATTCTGGTAAGGGATCTTGAGTCAAGCTTTCCATTTTTATTTCCTCTTTTAAAAGGAAATAAAAATTTCCTTTACCTTGATAATAAAGATCTGCAGAGGGATTGGTTCATGCCAAAGGAAGGGTGGGTAAGACATCCTGTCATTCGTGCATCAACAGTCAGAAAAGGCAGAAGGATGGACAAGATGTGAATAAGCTCATACCGGGTCAGGTGTTAACTATGGAGGATACTGTCTCCCTCCATTTGCTGCCTCTGTGCTTTACCTATCCCAGCTATAAGGAAAAAGAAACACATTGAGCTGCTTTGAAAACACTTTAACATACAGTATTTAAGAGGCATGACAGATAAATGATATTTGGATGCTGCTGGACCTACCGCAATATCCTACTAAGTCAGAAATCTCTCATTGACTCTATTTGGAGAAGAGCTTTATGGTCTTTCACAGGGGGTCTTTCATTAAAGGTTTTCTATGCCTGTTCTTGAGATAATATAGATGAAATGCAAAAATCTGATTTGTTTTTTGCTCCAGGATTCCGCACGTTGGAGCAGCATTCCTGACTATTCCACACACTTGTATTAAAGAAGGGATAAAAAAGAAATCAAATCTCCAGTCCATGTTCCAGGAATGCTTTGTCTGGGTTTTCATGCTATTGCTTCCTGTATCATGAAAGTAATATCAAATTGAAAATATTTCTGTTCAGCAACTTCAGCAACTCTAAATTAAGGGAATCTGTAGTTTATTGGCTTTCAATGCTTGAGCAGGTTAAGAGTGTGTAAGCAAGAAAGATTTCATTTAGAAAGAGAACTGAAATGTCCATGACACCCACAGAGACATTAAGAGAGATTAGGCCATCTTCATAAACTACTTTTCAGCTATGAGATTATCAAAAATAATGAATGCCACTAATTAAAAGAAACAATATTTGAAATAAGAAAACTCATTTTTAACTCAGTAATAGCTCATGGAGATAAAATTGTATGATAACCAGTTTTTACACTGTTGCACCGAAATAGGCAGCGGCCAACACTTGCTATGGAGCAGATGGCCATTGGGTCACACTCTACACATAGTAAAACTGTCATGTATTTGGGAAAAACACTGCACTAAGCAGATACTTACAATGTGGCTTACAAAAGAGTTGGAGTTTTCCATGCACTACAGTGTGGTTGCCACATCAATAGCCATCAGCAACTGTTTGCAGAAAAAGGTGAGAACTGAACATGATTTGAGATGAATCCTGCACCCAAGCAACTACTCAAGAAGCATTTAAAATGTTCTAAGGGGCAAATAAGGATCCTGCAAGCAAGAAAGGAAACAACATTAAAAGTGTTTAGAACAGCAAATGTGGTTTGAGGGAAGTTTTCTTTCCGTGAAAGGAATGGAGGTGTGTCTTTCCCCCTTTTGTTGCCAGTTTTTGTAGACCGTGATTGTAATTGGATTCATTCATTTAACTCTAGATGCATGTGGGGAGTTTAAATCTCATTTCCTTTACTTTAAGAGATCAACAACCTCTGAATGAAAAGGTACAGGGAACAAAGATGCTTTACATTTTGCTGGTACCTTAGTTACTTTGAAATTTAGCTGGTGAGCAATGACATCATCCTTGTGCCAGGTTACTGGTCTGAACCCAGCTGAATCTCAACCCTCCATTTGGTCAGAATCACACTGGATGTTTCCTGTAGTTGCATCTTCAGAGATCTCAGAGCCCACCCTACCACCAAACTTTAGCCAAAGCACCTACAGCCATAATTTAGCTCCTCACACTTCATTTTAAGTCTATGAAGCAATCATTCCAGTGAAGTGGACTCTGCAGAGGTGCTTCAGCAGTGCCCTGCAGCACAGAAGTGATCTGCGGCACAGAAGTGACCCATAGCACGATCTCCCCTTGGAAGAACTGGATTCAGGGTTTTTCCCCCAAAAGGCATCCGTCAATAAACAGATAGGCTTGCTGTTGATGTATAGTGGCAGAGAGAGGTTGGTGTGAGTAAAACTGTGTATAAACCAGTCTGTTAACAACACTCACTTGATCTGATAGCTTCATTTTAAGGGTGGAAATAGTAAAATACAGGTAAGAAGCTGAATATTTAGAGTCATGATGAGAGAGATCAATCCCTTTACAGTGTGGATGACAAAGTGCCAGGAAAAATACAAAATACACATTAAAAATAAAACCAGAAACTACCATTTTTTAAAGACAGACCACAAAGAATAACCCAGAATTTCTAAAGCATTGGTAAATATGAACCTATTACTTATTATTTCATTAAAGTGGAGATGGGAAGGACCAATTCCTAACTCTCAGTGTTTGCCTCCTGGGGTCCTAGATAGCTTTTCCTGTCAAATTAAAAGGGGAAAAAAAAAGAGATAAATAAACATGAGAAATTAAGACTGTCTATGTATATGAAGGAGAAAGGAAAAGAAACAAGGAAATAATGTTCCACAATTATTACCAGAGCTAAGAGAAACAAAATTACTTGATCATAAATTCAGGATAATCTGGTTTTCTTTATGAGTTTCCATTTTATTAATGAAAGGAAGGTAACACCTTAGTGTACCCGGATGAATTAAAATGCTTGTTTGTAGAAGCAATCCTCCATAGGGGTCTTTAATAGAATCTGTGAACAATTCTGGAGTCAGACAATTTAGCTGTAAAAAGGCAATATTAATAGCTCAGCTCTCTCAGTACACAGACCAGCCTGGACAACAGTAGAAAGAGGGAATACTGGCATGAAAGACTGGGTGGCTTCTTTGCATTATCATCACTTCCTCACAGCCAAGAAGCTTCACACACAACCAGCTCTTTTTAAAAGGGGGAGAAAGTCACCAAGTGCTGTACCTGTAAATTGTCTGTCTGCCTTCTTTATCGAACTCCATGTACACAGACAGGGAGCTCTGAGGAGCAGCGAGCCTGGAACAGAGAGTATTAAACACCTGAAAAGAGTGGCTTTTATTTCTTCACAAACCACAGCAGGTCTGCTTTAGAGCAAACTGCTCTCGGGCAGTGTCAGCACTGAGGGACAGTTCTCAACCATCCCATGTACAGCCCCAAACCTGGCTGAGCTGTTTATACCAGCTGAGGATCTGGCCCCGAGGCTCCTGGCATTAGCTCCAGTCAGCGTAAATCTAACAGCCTCTGGTCAGACTTTGGGGGATTTCTTTGTTGCTGTTTTGTTCTGTGCCTGGGATGTGCTCTGCTCCTGGGGTTTGTGAGGAGATGGAATGCAACACTCTCTCTATAAGTTCCCATAACTTTTCATAGTCTTTGTCCTGGAAAATGTACGTACATCACAAATGGAACTTCTTTTAATAATTTATCATGCAAAAAATGACAAGTATTTTAACATTGCAATGTATCTACTTCCTAATTTTACAGAGGGTTTTCTCATTAATTCTTTAACCTTTTGAAAGAAAATATAAAAAATATATTAAGTAGCTTCCCCTCACTTATTTTGAACAAATCTGACAAAGATACTGCTCATGGAAATTCCAATCTGATCTTAATATCTGCACTTAAATTCCATATATGGCAGACAGCCCCTGTGAATAGAAATAGGAAGAGAGAAAGAAGATGAGAGGAAACAGTTCAGCCTACCTATGGGTCCCTGCTACTGCCTATATTATGAAAGCAGGATAATTTCAGACTTCAGAAAATCAGGGGTTTATGTTTGGGGTTTAATATGGTACCAGTGCTCTCCTTTTAGAGAAGAGGGTTGCAAGAGGCAGAAAGTTTCTCTACATCAGCCCCTGGCAATCTTCATCTTTTATAAGGATCAAAGCAGTGATTGGTGTTGAACCATGAGAACCACCACAAACCCATGTGTTTCCTCAGGAGCTGTAAGAAAAGCTGCTTGGAAAGTTCCAACTGAAACTATAGAAAAGTGACTTTTCAACTCCAATACTCAAGACACAAATATAACACATGGAAGGAAAGGAAGCCTGCAACAGACCATCAGTACATTATCTGCAGCTCCACGTAGCCCTCATGGCAATAAAACGAATTACATTTACTGAAACATTTTGATTTTTCTCGTGAAATACTTTGATTTTGCTCTTTAATAAAATCTCACCATCTGCTAAAAGAAATATCCAAACCTCCTCTTCTGATTACACCGAGTCACAAGGTGAAATACAACCAAATATCCAAACAATTGGTTTACCAGTGTAAGAATGGTATGAATGAGCCCAGAAACCTGATTTCAAATCAGATATCACTACAAACAAGCCCTCAAAATGTGTGAGGGATCTTCCATGTCTATTCATGGTATTTCTTGTTTCACAAATGTTATTCAACTTCACCACAGAGAAAAAAAAGCGATTCTACCATTCTCCATAACAGATTATTAGAAACAAAACTAAACCAAATTTGGCAGCTGATGACCAATGTAATATTCCTCTATGGGAAAGGTGAAGGTGACAAGGCTTAACCCACACAGGAATGGCTTTCAGGAAAATCTCCTGTTACTATGAAGTTCAAACACACACACTGCGATGCAACCAGTGAGCAAACCCCACGAGTCTCTCCCCCTTCTGAATCAACATACTAGCTATAGGGAGCTACCATCAAGTTGCAATATGATGGATCCATTTCCATGAATAGATAGGTAAGCAATAAGTCTATGCCTTTTCCTTTCTTTCTCCTTTAATACCTATTCAGTCTTGTTATTTGGCTATTACATTTTGCTGTTGCAATTTAAACCTTTTATCAGAAATAAATCTTTGCGTTCTATTCCCTTGTAACAGTTCTGGAGGGATGTGCATTTCAAAAAGCTGGGAGATAAAAATGACAAAGAAAAGAGCCTTTTTTGCAGGCCACTATTAAAGTTTCCACACTGCTACATTACAACTCTAACATAGCATCTTTCATAATAATTCATCACTATTCCATAAGAAGCAAGGAATACGTTATGCTATATTAATCAACAAATCTGTTTTGGTAACTTATTAAAATCATTCATTTGAAATTGTTTATTATTTTAGTGCTGTCTGGTAGCTGATTTATAAGGATTTAAAGTTTACTGATGGTTTCTCATTCACTTGAGACCTCCTGGAATTTGCAACTCCTGTCGATTCTTGCTTAAATCTCCTTTTAGTCAATATATGGACACTATCTCCTGGTGAAAAACACTTGACATGATTTAAATGGTCACTGGCTTTGGGTTTTTGGGAGGTAATATTCCGAGAGAGGAAGATGGGGAAGGAATAGGTGAAATGAATGACACTGGTTGTGAAATCTGGAGGAAACCTGAAGAATTGCAGAAACATGAGGACTCTGTTTCTCCCTGAGCCAGCAGCAATGATTCATTAGCCACTTGCTAAAACTCAATAATCAGTTCATGAATTGCCCATTATGAAAACAATAACAGAATCAGTAAATAATGGCCTCTGATGAATCCACTGTACTGTATTCCTTTTGGAAGAATAACAATAGGAAGATCCAGAATTAAAGTAGAAAAGGGAAACAAATGAACCCAGTGAATCATATGGAAGCCTAACTTCATATTGCATGCATGAATTTACTCTGTGTGACTCCTATACAAGCTCTACATACCTGGTTTTCTAAAGCCAGTTCATTTTCAAAGCCTAAATTTCAGACTCTGCTGTAATAAGCTAATGCTCAGAATAAAAAGTCACCATTTTGGGTGTTTATTTTGGGGAGAGGGCTGGTTTCTGTAGTTTTTATCCTGTTCTGAAGTCAGACAATTGACTACGTTGAGCAACAACGGTAGAAGTCTTTTTCACATGCAGCAATATGTTCTCACTCTCATGTCGCAGAAGAAATCCCTTGGGGCTCAAGATCTGTGCATGTAATATGCACACAGAAAATTAAACCTCAATTGAGGAAAACCCTCAAACCCCAGCTCTAAGGATACCCAAGCATTGTTTTGCAACAATGATTAACAAGCTCCTTTTCCATGTTCTAATACGAGTTGCACACATTTGTGCCAAAGCTAAATTTGATCTAGTCAGGGATTTCTTTAAAATGCTGCCTGGAAGATAATGAGTTTCACAAAGTTCTCCAGCACTCAGGAGAATGCTGGCTCTTCACAGGATCCTCAGGACCAGTGCCCCTTTCTTCCTCTCAATTGAAACCCTCGCTGCCTCTGGTTTTCAAGTTTAAACATGGAGGTTTGCTTCAGTGAATGGGGCTCCAAAGGAAAGAAAAAACCCCTTCAGTCCCGTCCAGGGTGTACATTGAAAAAACTGAGCTTCCCTAAGGTCTTAACAAAAGGAAATCCTCCTTGTGGGAAGAGATGATTAATCCGAGACGCTCCAATGCACTGTATGTTGTAATGATGAAAAGGATGCTCAACAGGTCTAAGCCTTTCGAAGGGAGGGTCTTACTCATCTTTGCCTAGGTGTGGTTCATGAAGCATCTTTAGCTCTTGACATAGCAAGAGGGCACCTCAGAATAATACAGCCTCTCTCCAGGGAACAAAATGAATTTCCAAGCCTTTTCTTGATCAGGTTAACATTTGACAAGCTTGCTTTAATGCTGGCATTCTCCCCAAGTAGCTCAGATGAGGAAGACAGAAAAAGTTTGCAGCAAAGAAGGACAGAAGGAAAAGAAAGTCAAGATTTTCAAACCAGTGGTACCAAAAAGCCCACTTTCTCTCCTCGCTGCAGACAGCAGGTAATGAGTACAACTGGATGTGCTGTGGATTCTTCTGGAAGCTTGGGCCAAAGAAAACAGGGGTTGCTTAGCTTTTGTACACAAAGACGTGCACAAAATCGTCTGAAATCTTATCGCTTAGGTGTATGGGCTGGAAATTGAGGAATGCTTAAATCCTAGTGCTCCACAGAGCCAACAGACATTGATTTGTCCACCTTGAGCAATGCATTCATTTTCCTTCTATTGAATTATTATTTACCTGGTACCACAAACGTGCACAACCCTTGAAAGGAGAGGAAAGGTGTAGCCCCTGTCCAGAAGATCTGCTGGTCTAAGTTCACCCTAATACCGATACAAATAATGGAACACACTTTTGCTCTCTAAAATGGCAGTCAAAGCAAATTGGGCACTCTGAGCTGGGCTCTGGCAGCCTTTTGTATTGCTTTCATTAGAGTGTCAGCCTCTAAAAAAATAATGTGACAAAGGAAGGGTGGCTGGTGAGCTGGCAATCATACAACGTCTAAAGATCTGAGCTCTTCTGTAATGATCATATGTGATTTACAGAATCAAAGGGTCAAATTCTGCCCTCAATTACGCACCTATTGCTAGGTGGTACACCACCACATGGCATGTGAATTAGAGAGATTATTATATTTCTAAAGAGACAGAAAAATGGTCTGTGGCCTTCAAAGTAACAAACTCAGTGTTGATCCTGTATTAAATAATAACATATAAATGTACAAAAATATCAATGCATCTTCAGTGCATTTTTTATAGATATAGTTGGAGTGATAGAATTGTTACAGTCTCTGTTTCTACTCTAATATTCTGTGTAGGAATATGCTCCACAAACTAAACTTTAGAAGAGATAAATTGGCATTGTTTCAATCTGCTGGAAAGCTGAGGCATTGGCTTAGTGTGTCAGAAATCCCCATCTCTGCTGTATCTAACATCCTGCTCCTCCGACTTTATCATGATACACGAGTTTCCATAAACGCCCATTTCTGTTGTCTCTCAACTAATGCCTACACCTTCTAAAACAGGATTAATGCAATTCCTCAGGAGAGTTTGTCAGACACACAAGTTATTTAATTCAGTGTTGAAGTCCCTGTGTCCTCAGGAATCAGAAACGCTGTGGATTTCAGTTGCTGGTTTCTGCTTTTTGTTCTATGGACACCATCCTACAAGCATAAAGTTCTTGAACTCGTTGAGTTTCTCCATTGCCTATCGTGGGATTTCATTCGGATACCCTGGCAGGTGCTATAAGGAGAAGTGGAACTGAAAGTCAGCGGGATTGAAATGTCAGCTGGCTAGAGGCATTTCTGCTACCCTTTCTATGGAAGCAGAGGACCAACAAGAGCAAACCACTGTTGATAAAAGCAGCTTCTCATCCCTGCATTGTGAAATGGATGGTAGAGTCTCTTTTAAGAAAATGCCTTCAAGCAGTGTCTCCAAACCCATAGGTACAGACATGTCAAAAAGAGGACGTTGTATCCAAAATTTGTAGAGAAACACATTCCGCTTCACAATTCCTTTCCTTACAGGCTTTTGATTTTCCCCAGCACCTACCTGCATTCAATTCTGACCCGTAAAGGCCAGTCTCCTGCAGGAACCAGCATTAGGGGAAATCCTGCATAAACAGAAGTAAACTCTAATTGACAGGTACACAGATTTTCATTTTAATTGCATGCTTTTAGGACTTCAAAGTGTGTTTCTACATTACCAGTGTAGTATGGCATTTGTTTTGAAATGCAATTCCTATTTATTGTCTGAATCCTTCTGCTTTCCACAATAATAATATTTGTGTCATTATTTGTCAAGAAATGTAATGACTTTTCTTACTTAAAGACTTTCCATTCAGACAAAACAAAGTTAAGGACAGTTGCAAAAGCAGTCTCATCAACAAATGGAACTGCAAACAGGAGGAAAGAACGGACAAGGAAATTGCATAATGAGCAGAAGTATTAAAAAGCAGTCCCATTGATTTGGATGTGCCCCAAAACCATCCTTGCCCCAACTGCTCTATATCTCCTTCATCTAAGTAGAATAAACTCCGCCGTGATTTATGTTGGAAGCAGTGCGTTTCCCTGTCACTTTAAAAGAAGGGAATTTTCTGGCTCTCCCTTTCCTTAGTTAATACACATGCACACACTCACACAAAACATATGTTAATAACTTCAGACCACAAATTTAATTTATCTCAGCTTTCCACCTGACATCATTCCTTGTCATGTGGCGCATACCCATCCGTAAACAAAATGGGGATTCATTACCATAGCAACAGCGAGTGGGACTTTGATCAGCTTCAATGATTATTTGTAGGCACACACGTTCACAGATATCAAAATCCTAAGTGAAGGCTGATTACCTGGGTTTTCTTACAATGAAAGCCGTTAAGTTGGTTTATATGTATGAGAAAGAACACAAGCTAAAGACACTAAAAAATACCTCGGAATGGAAACCGAAGCTACTGGCCATTAGCCTGGTGTCACTTCCAGTTACTTGTGCATATATATATCCCTAACACCAGGAATTTGATGTATGTGTCCTGTGCCCAATAAAGTCTTTTCTTTTTGTTCCCTGGCAGATGTGACACTTGGGGCTGCGAGTGCAGGTGGGTTTGGGGCTGGCTCGTGTGGGATGAGGAGAGGTGGGAGCCTGGAGCTTGACAGAAAAAGAGGGAAATAAAACGGGAACAATGTGTTGGAAAAACCTCCAGTCGGAGCTGCACGGGGCCAGCTGTTTTTTTCTAATTAGAATAACAAAAATAGCACATGCTAAAATGTGAGGGGTTTTTTTTTTCCTCTCAAAAGCAATGAATGCTTTAGGAACTATAAGGAAAGAGCTCTAAAACCTATTTAAATGAAGGAATGTTTCAGGAGCCATATGGAGAAGCAAAAAAGAAAAGGCGAAAAGTAGAGAAATGTTTTATTTTTAGCTAAATCTGAAGCGTTTCAATTCTTCATCCAATGTTACAGAGAAATTATCTTACTTGGAAACTTCCAAAAATGTCAGTGCTGATGCTGCCTCTGGTATCAGAGCTTAAACAAGATAGTTTAAAATACTTAGTGCATTTCAGTGATGCATTCTTCCAGGCACTGTAAATTCCATTATATGCCCTGAACATGCATTGAGATATATTACTTATGATCTATCTGTGTTCCAGTAATGTACGAGAGCGGCACATAATGAAGTATGTGACAAACACTCAAAACACACACTGTATCATCAGTCTTCTCTCTTCTCTTTTTTTCCCCTTGTTCTCTTTTTCCTCTCCTTTTCCTGCAGCACTGATGATTCCAAACTTTGACTACAGGAATCACATTTGTAACAGCTCCGGCATTCTGGACATCTGCACTGTTAGAGTACTTTCGACTAAAGTCACATGGCCATAGGGAAATTTCACAGCATTAAAATCACAGTGACTTGCCAAGGTGTATAACTAGTTTGTTTTCAGCTGTTCTCCTCATGAATAATTACCAAGCCGGCATATCCTAAAGCTAGCACAAGCTGTCAGTTCCCCCCGAAATATTCAATATTTAAAACAGAATTTGGGATTTCGAATTTCATAAATAAAAATAATTAGAGCCCAGGCAGAACAGCCCAGCTCCGGCGCTGTCATGGGCTTGTTGCCTTTCTAAGGGGCTTCCCAGAATCAACATGTAAGAGTCATATTAAATTACTTCTACAACATAAAGTTATGCAAATGCAAGGGGAATTGCAAGTTGGGTTTCTCCCCCTCCCCCCAACTAATACTTTGTGAGCATTTAAGTGACTATTCCTTCATCAAGCACAGAAAGCACAGTACAAGCCCAAGACTTCCATCTGTTTCAGTCCATTTTGATCAAATACGCTACGTGCTTTCTTTTCTACTGCTGTGTGCATGAGTGAGAGCCAACAGTAGTGGATGGGAAGGATGACAGGCAGAAATAGATGGAGGTGCAGGAGATGGGATTCACTTCACCTTGAAGCCTTCCTTAGACCCTTTACTATCCACATAGGTCCCTAACGTGAGGCACAGACCTAAGTTTCATCCACACAAGACGTCTTTGGGGAATAACCACTTGGCCATCAGCATCCCACTTCTCTTGCACAGCTAAGTCACAGGCAGAAGTGGCTGTGACCAACAACCAGCCAGCTACAAGTGACTGGGGTCCCACTGCCCACCCACAATCCTGGTATTGGAGGGCTACCACCATAACAGAGAATTTGCAACTGATCTACTGCAAGATCAGTCTTCTCTGTTATGCTGGCAAATATCAGGTCACGTCCCTGAAGCCCAGAGGGGGCAAAAAGGGAGACTGTGAGCCAAGAGGAAAGCATGCTTTCCTTTCACACCAGGCTTCATATTGGCACATCATTATAATATTATGAAAATCTTTATTGGAGCTTGAAGAATGCCCTGAAATAGATATTGTGCTGGTTAACAAATTACATTTTCAAATGAGAGAGATATTATCACCAAAACATCTCATGATTAATTTCTAATGTGAAGCTTATGGCCCTAACTTAAAACATTTGATTTTGCATTTGTGTTCAAAGGTTGAGCACTTTAGTAAAGTTTTTATAAGAAACTTGCTGGATTTTCCTTTTCCCTCCATATTGAAAAGCAAAATAAATCCCTAACCTGTTAATCCACTCTAACTTCCTAACCTCAATTACAGCTCTTGAGATGAAGGTGATTAAAAATAAGTATTTTCCGCCACTTTCAAAGAGCAGGTCACACCTTCCAAAGGAATTCTGGTTCAAATGTATCCATCGTACATTAATGGCAATAATTAGAATTGGTCAGAAACGGTCCCTAAGATGTTTCCCCATTTTCCAACTAGTTGTAGCTATAACTATTTGGAGTTTAAACATCTTAAGCAGCACCACTGCAGTAAATAGGGTTATTACTATAGGAAAGAGGAGAATAACGCAAACCTGTATGTGCTATGAGAAAAAGCTAGTAAAAAAAGTCAGAGTATTCAATTTAGGAACTTGCAGCTCCCAAATCTAAGTATGGACCATGAGGCCAAATTTCTGCTTTAATCAATTTTTTTATTAATTAACCATTTATATTAATCAGCATTTTTCTGAGCTTGGCCTACTACTAGGATTTGTGGCACACCATATTCTTATATGTTTCTAATATGTTTGATGAATTTACTGTTGTTGCTTGCGAGCAGCCCATGATCATCTAAATACATTCTCAAGTGACCAAAGGAATCGATACAGGGGGCCAAGGTGCAACAGGCAAAGCTGCAACTCAGTTTCTCGCTTTTACTGGATATGTTTGAATCTTGAGCACTAAGATTTAATTCTTTAGACTAGATTTGATCATGATCTTAGTTCCAAGATCAAGTCGGCATTGCACAGATTCATGTATATACATTCAGCATTCATTTTGTTAATATTCTCAGGAAATGAATGAAAACTTTGATTTTCTAACTAGTAGCCAATCAAATAAAATATTATTCACCAAAGGCTTTAAAAAAGAACAAAACCAGAAACAAAGGAAATTGAAATGCAAACAAAAACATGTCCAATTTTGAGCATTTAATCCTACCATTTACCAGAATGTGTGTTTAATTCTAACCACAACAATTGTTCCAGACTAGTGATACAGTGACGCTCCTCCAGTGCCTGAATAGGGTTCCCTGCATTATTTGTTCAGCACATTTGAGGTTTGTCTGAAAACACAGGAGCTGTGAACTCTTTGGGGCAGGTAAAGGCCCCAGCAGCCACCCACCATCAGGGCTGTGCAGACCCTTAGGCCTGGTAGCAAGATAAAAGTAATGTACAGTTATTGGTGTAGTTGGCAGCATTGTGACTCTTGCATCAAAATAACTGCTTTCTGCTTTAGCTTTTTTAAGTTATTTTCTGGTAAGTAAATAAATGATTGCTGTGAAAAACCCTGTCCCTCACTGTGATCCTAAAATCTGGAATAAAAGAGAAACCTTCTCCCACATCCCTCCTGACAATCCCAAGTTTTTTCTGGTTTTCCTTTTTTCCTGTAATACTTCCCCAAATTGTGTTTGTGGCTGATACTTCCTACCCTGCCTTCCTCCCACAGGGAGCTGGAGCTCCACCTTCTACTCTTCCATTTCCAATCCATTTTAATAACTTTGTCTTTTCCAACAAATAGGAATTTTGCCATTGTCTTTGGGGGAAACAAGAAGAGATATTCAGTGAGCTGAGCTGCATAGGTTTTTTGTCTCATTTTAATCAGGATGTTGGTTGCACAATTCAATCCTGATTGTGTAATCAGAAAGCAAGAAGAAACAGAACACAAATGAATTACTACGGAAAAAATTGTCCTCATAATGGGGTCATGAAGCATAGAGATATACATTTATAATGCTCTGTCAAATTACATTATGCAAGGAAATAAATTATGTTAAGAGAAAGTATGTTTTAATTACAAGCACAATACTTCCTCAAATTGGGGAAAAATTGCTACCCCTTTTTTTCCCTCATCCTCATTATTATTATATATAAATGGAGCATCAATATGCAGAGAAGTGTCCGTGCAGGGCAGACATCCCCTGCTGCTAAGGAGCTCTGTGTGTGTGTGTGTGTGCACAAGGAATTTAGGACTGTAGCATTTTCCAATTATTCTTTTTCCTGTAGTTTTTTCCTGACCATCAATGTGTAAAATAGAGATCTAAACAGTAAGGCAACAGTAGTTTGTTGTCATGTACATGACAGCAGTTATACTGTGCTCTCACTAAGTGTGTTGCAGATACAGCAGAGCATTTAAATCACAGCAAATAGAATACAGAATAAAGAAAAAGAATAAGGGGGGGGATAGGTTTTATTTATTTTAATCTAAACAAACATTTAAAGAACAGCATCCTGGGGAGAAAGAGGATGTTGTCAGGATATATTATTCACCTTATAATTGCAAATTAGGTTTGAATAGGTGCAATGGCAAACACAAACTTTTTCTATTCCTTTATAAAGAATGGCATGATATAACAGATGTTAGACATGCCAGGCCAATAGATAAATTTAGGGATGTTATCAATCTTTTAAAAACAGTTATTCTTCCATAAATAAGTTTTGGCTATGAATCAAATACTAATCAAAGTGCTGAGTATAAAGAGAGACAACATTTAACTCTGCTACCTCAGCCTTTATGCGTTGTATTAACCACAAAGCGATCACTATAAAAAGGGAGTCTCAGCTCTAAGGCCTCTACCCGGGCTAAAGGTGTGTCCCTCTTCCCAGCCCCAGTTTTCTGGGATAACAGCAAGTACCTTTGAAAACACACAGGAATGAGAAGGTTTGAAAATATTCAGCTTTAGTTGCGGCAGTCCTGTAAATACCCTGAATGCAGAAGGACATTTGTAAGGAGGAAGAAAATCCCTGGGAAAGGGGAAGGTGCATCATGCATTCTTTAAGTAAAACTGAACTTTATTATGAAACTCCTGCTTAAAAACAATCAACCATTAAAAATCCCTGAGCTTGCAGCTGGGTGTCCTATTCCCCCACCGGTTTTCTGGATGCACTAAAACATCTTTCTTACCACAAGGTGGCATCTTCTTATTTTTCTATAAAACATGGGAATATTTACATAATTTGAATAATTTCCTACACCTGAACGTTTCTCATCTTCTTTTATGACAGCCATTTAACATCTGTGCAGATACCCAGCAATGATGTTAGACTTCAGCTCCAAAGGCTCATGGAAGTATCTGCTGCTGCTTTCCGTACCCCTTTTTACAGACATTACATACACAGCGACTCCCTTCACTAACCAATGTGCTGACCAGACTTACAGGAACACACCGCTACTGCTTTCAAACTCCAGGACAGCCCAAATGAAGAATGTACAACATGGGTTACAAATGCTGAGTTTGCTCCGCAAACTCCTGTTGAAAGAGGACACGACTGGAGCAATCTGACCCGTTTCTCAGCAGGCAGAATAGAACACAGTAATGCAGTAAAGCCAAGGAACTTTACACTCCCTCCTCTATACACATAACTCAAATCAATTCTACAAACACAGACAAAGGCATAAAAAGCATCAGCAGCGTTTTTTTAACTCTACCCAGATCACCACTAATTTAACCCATATGAGAAGTAAAAAGGGGAAAGTTTCAACTCTCTCCCCCTCTCCCCTAACTTTCATTTTACACAGTTATTAATCTCCTTTCAAAGGTGAAGATCTTCATCTAAGCAGAAGAGTGTAATGTCTAGTGACTACGGTCAACTTGATAGGGGTGGAAATCACTGCCTAAGTGGGAAATCAGAGGACAGAGTTCCCATGACAGAACTTGATCCCCCCATTATTAAGTTGCTTTAAAAGCAAAAAAGGCAATTTTATTCCTTCTTTTTTATATACTACAACTTCATCAGATATTATCCCAGGTTTACCGATTCAAACACAAAGCTGCTGTTGACTTCTAAAGGCACTGGACTCAAGCTTCTGACCCATAATTAAGAGATGTTTAACTGAAATGGTTCAAAAAACCTTAGCGAAATTTTGTGGTAAAACTTTTTCAGGAAGAAATTCAAATTTAATGTTCCCAAATGTTTCTATGAAATGTTATCTCACATACTAATTACTCCTGAGTTAAGCGGCTTTTCTTTACCTTTTCAAAGAGAACTGGTTTGGTTTCTTAATTTGGAAAAATTATTTCAGAATTTACTTCAAATTTTAAATATTTGACTGTGAAATTAAGGGGTTTGAGTCAAAGGAAACAATTTTCTCCTTTACAGTTACTGGTTTCAGATCTAGGTGCAGTAATTCTGAGTATTATACCACTGTAGATGAGCATCTGAATATGGATCATGGTCTACTACAGAAGATTGCATCCCTGGCAGTGTTCAAGGCCAGGTTGGATGGGGCTTGAGCAACCTGCTCTAGTGGAAGGTGTCCTGCCTGTGGCAGGGGGTTGGAACTGGATGAGCTTTAAGGTCCCTTCCAACCAAAACCAGTCTGGAATTCTGTGACTGGTAAATCTGATTCTTCCACCTTATTCTAAACAAGATACTGGGTTCATGGCTTTGATCCCCATGTCATTTCTTTCCAACGAGAAGAAAGATGTCATATCATTATATGAAATAAAAACATATCTGCAGGATTGCTATATCAGTTCATGCTCTTTCTTCTGTGCCCTGACTGCGAGACCAGTCCAGGGAGGTGGATGTACAGATCCGGATCTGTACGGCTATAAGTGAGGAACTTCACCTGGGAGCTGAATCACGTATCAGCTCAAAAGCAGCGAGACAAGAATGTACTCGTCTGCAAATACAAATGAAGCCATAGGTCTAGCCATTACGTTTACTCCCAATTATTTGCAGCTGCAAAAACACACAGACAATATTTTTCACATACAAAATCCCATTTTTGGCTCCAGACAAACATCAGTTCCTATCTCTTATCTAGAGTTCTGGTAGAGCTTTCAGAGACCATGCATCACAGCAGAAATCCAACCGAACTCAATGTCTAGCAAACCATCTGCAAGTAAAATTATTGCAAGAGTTGTTCAGTGAAGCCACATAATTTTAAAGAGACAGGCATGATTCCTGCTTCTAATGTCACCTGAGAGCTGAAAATACATTAAACAACCAGTCTTGAATGCACAGGTAACAGGATGCTTACACTCATATGCTACAAATGATAGAGCTCTACCACAGGCATAAACCATGTCAAACTGATAGGAAACTTTGGAGTGAATTTTAAAGGGTATTTCTTCAAAGAACTATAAAATATTACATGGATTTGATGCAAGTAGTTCAGAATAACAGCAATGGCCCCCAAATAATCTGCTGTAGTGCCTTCTTTGCGTGCTGGTTGGTTTTAATTGTCAGTTTTCCACACCAAAGTGTTACTCCATTCCTACAGAAAGACCTGGCTTTTCGCAGTAAGGCATACACTTAGGACCAAGGGCATTATTTTGTAAGGCCTGGAGAGAGCTGTAAAATCCCTTTGGCCACCCCAATCCTTCCTGGAGGGGCTCTCCCCCTCTCCTTGTGCCCCCTGATGGCATTAGAGAGCCAGAGGTCACGCTGCTGCTGCCCTCAGCAAAGGACCCCACTCCTTAGTCCTGAAGTAGAAAACCACAGGTAGGCATGGGGTGGTCATCGCTGAATTGGGCTAAAACCTCTGAATGCCTCCAGGTCTTCTCAGTCCCCCACATTTGCCTCTGCACAAAGGCAGATGTGATCAATGCTCAAAGCATCCGGTCCAACATGCAACAGCTCAAATAAAATATAAACACGCACTTCCATGTCCTCAGTGTATGCATCCCAGTGCATATCCATATCTACACGTACTAAATAGAATAGTTAATCTATAAGTAAATGGATAAATGTAGACTCACGTTCTGTGTAATACCACTAAGAAATTCTCTAGATGTTTAGAGCCACTAAAATCAAGGAGGCAGGAGTTTACTTGTGCACAAAAAGGTGTGAACAAGCCCACTTTCGCTAGTGCCAGTGGAGATGCTCTAATTTAATACATGAAGCTCTGGCTTAACACAGAAAACATCAGCACAAAGTCCAATTTCACTTTACTGAACACAACCTTACTGGTAACTTTTCTTCAGCACAAGATGTCTTGACTTGTGTGCAGCATAGATGGACTAAACACCCTGCCAAGGTATTTGAAGCATGGGGTATGACATCCTCAAACACAGTACCTAGGTCATGGTACACTCGAATCGCTTCTGTGCCATTAACTAATGCTTAGTAATAGCAATACTAACAACAACATAGTTAGAGGCAAAGAACTGTGCTGAAAGAAAAGCGGATTACTGCTGACTTTATCATGGGGGTGAAACCTTGGCCTCAGTCAGACCCACAGGATTACATCTTCCTGCCAGAGGAACAATGTGATAATTCAAATAGGTGTTAAACTCCTCTATTTTACTCTTCACACTAGATAAATTAATGTGGCTCAATAAATCCTGTTCAGAAACTGGTGAACAACCCACAGAACACACATATATCATAAACACAACAGAAGCTACATTTTGGTCCTCACATATAACTTACCTTCACTGTTCAGCATCTGAGGTTCTTCCCTAAGCAGCATGACCAGCACTCCAATGATACCTGGTCCAGCAGCAGCTCTGCTCTAGCTGTTCTCATCACATTTCCATATTATCTTCAGCTGTCTTTATATTTGAATCTAACAATCTATATTAAAAGCCTCAATGCTTTTAAGAGTTACCATGGCTCACATGCAAGATACTGCTATTACTCCACATTACAGAGCAATACTGAAGGAATAGTGTTAGTAGATGACTTTGCCATGGCAGCTATTTCAAGTTACCTCTCCATGAACTGCAAGAGAGGAGGTATCAATAATTTCCAGCTAAATCAATACGTTTTGCCTAGAAACCAGAGTTCTTCCACATGTTTGTATAAGAAAATGAAAAGCAGATCTTCTATTTTGGTATCTTATGGGCTATTCTGTTATTGTAATTAATAAACAGAGCAGACAGCCTACATCTCCTTATAGTTTACTCCACATTTCCCTTCATTTATCAATGCAAAATTATTTAGCAGAAAGTCATTAATCGAATTTCTTCGGAGAGAGCAGCATTATTAGATATGTTAAATCTCAACAATGCTGCTTCACAGCTGTAGCCATGGATTTTTTAAGCTTTAATTGAACATCTGTGCACTTTAATTAATCTGAACAAAATGCAAAGAGAAAAAGAAACGCAACTGTAGGTACCGTGAATTTAAGGAACTCATTTTAGTTTTCCAAACTCCTTCAAATAATGACTCTTCTACGCACACATCAGATTGCAAACAGCAACATTAAGTAGCACAAGCTTAATTATACTTTCCCAAATACGATGCAATGTTATTTCCTAAGATAGAAACGACGTATGAAAACCAATATTTGCGCATATAATCTACAGTGTTCTGCTCCTCTCCTCGGTCAAGGCCAGCTCTACCAGAGGTTATTCATTGTATGCACATGGGGAGGCTGATGTACCTCTGTAACACCTGCAGTAGTCAAATAAGCTGCCAAAAGTATCCAACAGAAGTGATGAAGGAAGGATTCCCTTTACTCCTGTGCCTACCAGGAGATGAAGCACCCAGTTCAGGCCTTCAGCCTGGACCAGAAGTAATTCAAGAACCCAATTCCTTGTCACAGTATCTCCATCAGCCTCTTGGACACTGAATGTTAATTACCTATTCAAAGTCTAAGAGAACACAGCAATGTTTCTTCTTCCACAGCCCCCCATAGGCACTTTTAATAAGACTGAGCTCTGTTAATGTGGATGTCCTGCAGGAGAAGAGGACTTCAGGCATAGAACGCCAAGCAGGCAGGTATATATTGCCAATATGCAATATATATTCACAAATCAAACATTCTTGTCCTGTCTTTCAGACCCAACTGTGCTCAACACTTTATCAACCACTTCACGACAGCCTTTGCTCAAGAGGTAGCTTCTAAAAAGCTATCAATGGCTTTACTGGAGCTTTGGAAGTCCCCACCTCTTTTACTTGTAGAGCTACCAACTGCTACTCTCTGCACCATCACTGTATGAAAACAGGTCTAATTGATCAGATTTATATTCACTGCCCTGTCAACACTCAAGGAGGAGATTACCTTAGAGCTAACAATCTACCAAATACACACAGAGAACTACCACAATGGAGCAAATACACTGTACAACACAAAGACCAGCCTTGTGTCCATGCAGTCACAAGTATTGACAGCATCAGCCACAAGTGAGATGGTGCAAGGCATACCTGTCCTGATGCAACTACCAGTCATAGTTGAGATCATACCATTTAGATGCATAATGAGAAAAAAACAGGACCATCTTCTGACCAAATGATATGAACTACGCAAAGATGAGACTTCTGCATTTTTGGGATGTCCTTTACCAGCTACTTGTGCAAGGGATGGTGCCCACTAAACAGCTTAAAAATTAACCTGTGAAGAACCTTAGATATGGGACATAGAGAAAAGGTTAAGTAACAGGTAGAAAGGAAGTAACTTATTCCATAGTCGCCTTATTTACATCTTTTTTTCCCCTACAAAGGTGTATCACTGTTCATACTTCACTAAAGCATTAGTGTTTGTTTCTGTGTGAAATATTCCTCCTACATCTTCAAATTAAAGAAACCTGCTGAGAAAAACCAACTTTTAAGCTGGATTCAAGACTGGAATGCTGTAATTCAAAAGCTCTCTTGTTGAATCAGATAACTATAACTATTAGAGACTATTTTGAAATACTTTTTACAGTCTTGGGACTATTAATGTCATGTTCAAGTCACTCTGAGGCTCTTTGGGTTTTTTGTTGTTGTTGTTTTACCATTCATGGGGATACAATGACTCACTGGCATGCTTCCAGCGCGAGATGCATTTGAATAATACATGGCATGCCCTTTAGCGAGCATCATAATGCCAGATCTAAAACAAGGTAAGAAGTTTCTCCATATCCCCTCCTCGTGTTCAGCTGCTCATAATCTATAGCGTTAACAATTCATCATCGAACCCAGAGACTTGCTGCCAACTTATCAAAGTGGCCACTGGATGCGTCTGATGTAGTCTGAGCATCTGGCTCTTCACTGCTCCTGACATTAGCACAGACAACAGAATCAGTGGACTATTGAATGCAATTACAGTAAGCGAGACAGACAATAAAGATTGATAGCGCCTTCTCTTTTTATCACATACAAAACTAGTGGGGGTTAAAGCTTTGCCTTGAGCTGCCTTCATTTAACAATGATTGAAAATATGCAATTGTGATGGTAAAACACTGCAGCCTGTACCACTTCATTTACTGGACACATTATCAAATTAAATGAAAAGTGAACTGCCAAAAGCAACAGTTATTATATATTAATGATGAATATTTACTTAGCATTGTTCACAAATCACACAGAAAACAGAATCCTTCTTGTTATCTTCTTTGCAGGCTACAGATGAGTAGTTTAACATTTCTATGTTTACGCTACATCTTCGTCTGCAAATCTTAAGATACAGACGTGTGCGATCGCATTTGTGACTGTCCATGTGGTGACAAATGTGTAATTAATAAAATGCTCCGGCAGTAAATGAATCCTAATTGCTGCAGGGATTCTTTACGTCAAGTCACACTTGGTATTCTTGAAAGTACTCAACTAAGCAAAGGAACTGAAGAAAATGAGTATTTTCTGGCAGGCTTTATGGCATGGGCCACTTTTAGCAACTGAGGAGGGCAACATCATGGATCTATCCTAATACACCTATTGTATGGAATTCCAAACTGGTTACTGGTCTTCAGTATTGCATGCTGGGTGAGCTAAAAATACGTGGTGCACTGGAACTCTGCAGATAAGAAAGTGGAGTTATGCAAGGAACTGATTGTTTTGCTTAAAACTTTAAATCCTTGCTTTATAGAATCCTTATTTTATAGAATGCTAACAACATTCTGTCCTCCAACTGCAGCCAAACCATCCTCCCAAGCATGGCAATAATGTAACTACTGAATGACAGAGCTGATAACATCTTCGTGATTGTGGCCTACTTTGCATTGATTGTTTTAATAGATAAACCAAAGAATTTCTTTCTTTGAGTGCCACGGAAAAACTGATACCATAGAGAAAGTATATTAAGAAAAAATGGTCTTTTTTACAAGCTCAAAATTAAACACAACAGTAACTACACTGTCAGCTCCTGTCAATTTTAGATCCACTGCAATGAAGTAGTAGTTGGACAACATGTGGTCCTGGTACTGCCTGGTTTGGGGTTACACATCCAACAAATGCAAACATATGGTCCTTGTCATGCGATGATATCCATGCAGGCATATTTTTGCCTATGTGAAGAGCTCTGCTTGCTTCAGAACAGCTCTTGATGCAGGCACAAGACTCTGCACAAGCTGAAGTATCTGAGACTAAATGACTAAACTGAGGGGTTTAAGTAAAAATAGGCATTTGCTTTTTTCCCTCTGTACAGCCCTGGGAAGTGAAATAAAGCATTCCCAGAACACTCACTGAACTGTATCCTCCAAACTTTTCTGGGTTTCAAGCAAACTGATTATATCCCAGGAATCTGATTCCTATAAATCACTGATGTAAAGGCACCACGGGCTAAACAAGACAAAAGAAGGAAACTGAGGGAAAAGGTTTGCCTTTCTGGCCATATAAACCAGAAAAGTGACACACACAACTATGCCACAATGGAAAACTATGTGCTGATCCCACACAACCAATTGGAAAAGCACCAGGCTGTATGGTACTGCTTAACAATAGTGCAAAAATAACTAGGAAACTCTGGCAACGATGGCCCACAGACAGCTTTGGAAGGATGAGGCATCAATAGATGAACTACAAGTAGAACAAATTAATTATCTTAAGCCTACTGAAAACAGGAAACCAAGACATTTCTATTTTCAAATGACATTTATCATCACCCCTCCCCCTTTTTAAGCAGAAAACAGCTAAATTTAACCAAATATTTTTCACATTGTTCACATTTACTTGTGAAATATCAAGAGAAACAGAAGTAGATTTGGTTTTCCTCTACCTAAGCCACTTTTTCCACTTGAATTTCCATATAGAGAAACAATAACCCATTCCACAAAGCAACAGAACTATTGAAGCCTGGCTGTCTATGATCACTTTTTGTCCTCCTGAACCACCTCATTGCCTTTATCATGTAAAGGACAGCCACAAGCACAGTGGTTTGTCCCCAGCTATGCACACATTTACAGGGCAGGAGCTTGCTGCCAATGGAGAGAAAAGGGATCATGAGTCCTGTCCATCCTTTCCTCAGGGAGGTACTGATGAGATCTGTCTGCACCAAGAGCCCAGGAACTACACAAGAGATAATGGCTTTGCAAACAGGTTTACAGATGCTCAAGTCACTGCAGGGAGATGTACAGACCAACGGGGCGAACCTCACATCCTGGGAAAACTCTATGAGAAGTGCAAACAGGAAAGGAGTAATGGGAATGTCTTCAGAGGAGGCCAGAAGTTTCAGAAGTGAGGGGAAATGGCAGTGAACTGACAGTCAGAGCTAAAAAACACCCACCAAAACTAGCAAAAGAGAAGTTACAAATCCTGTCGTTGATATGACTCAAGCCTGAGATGAATCAACAGCTCTGCTCATCCCTCGGGGGAAAGGACAGTACCAACCCCACACCATGAATGCATAGCACACAGGATCACTTTTAGAGATTGGCAATTGCATCATGGTTACAGGAATCAACAAGTGTAGGTCTAGATGAAGTGAACAGAGATTCTGATTTCCACCAACTTAGTTTGCATTTCCATACCCCTGCAGTGAAGATATTGTCCAGCTGCATCACATTTGAATGGGAGAGGAAAAATCAAGTCAGATGTACACCAAAGTGACTGCAAAGGAGACATTCTGCTGTTTAAGGTCATCTCAGAGAGCTTGTGTTTCTTTCTCTCTCATTTTGCCATTCCTATTGTGTCAAACAAGAAAGCAGCCACCAAACCCCCTCAAATGAAGTCTTGCTCCATTTCCTCAAATGCACCAATTCCCAAGCCACCCTTCCTGTTCCCATGACCTTAGAGTATGCTCCTTTCTCCAGAAAAGGGAGGTACATCAGAGCCCAAATCCAAGCGTGTGGAATGACACCCTGCCACCACACGCTTCCCCACATCTCAGCTTAACCACATCAGCAAGATCTATGTGAATTTTAGTACCCTTATCAAGAAGCAACTTTGCTCTCTGATTTAAAAGTATTGCTATATGACAGATAGAATAGATCACAGCCAAAATGGAACAAGAAAATATGCCAGTATGAATTCCAGACTACTCTGGATCTAAAATCTACTGACTCAAGCCCAAAAAGGGATAACCAGTCCCCTTGGATCCCCTTCTGATCTCTGACACACACCTTTACTGTGGCATCAGACAAGAAACCAAACACCTTGTCTGCATCTTTCCAGCCTGCCTAAACAATGCCGTAATCTATTCACCCTTGAAAAGATATCACAGGCAATAATCCTTTATCCACAAATATCTCAAGTTTGGGGAAAAGAGCTTGTTTCAGCCAGTTTGTCAGAGGCATGAAATAGGCAATATCATGCAAGATGAGAAATCTGAGAATAATATTTAGTGAGGAATGGGAAAACTGCTGTTATATAACCCAAAAAGCCCAATGTAGTCATGCTTTAATATTTTCCAAAAGCTAAACCATGTTATTCCGTGACTACCTTTAGCATCACACCCTCTTGGTCAAAGACTGATTTAGTTTCTTGCGATGTCACAAGAAGAAAAATGGCCCCGCTGTGGAATATGCAAACTAAAAACTTGTTAAATTCTGAAACAGATTTTTCTCATCAGCTGCTTCATTTAAAAACAGCTTCTTTCAAAACACTTAACTAAGCCTTTTACACTTCCAAACTGGAGTCTGAAACCTGCTATCACTTTTAGTGCCATTATACATTATGTAGCTCTTTTTCATTAGCTCTTTTTCTTTCCAAGAGACACTCAGTATGCATAAAGCTAAACGTGTATCTAATTATTATTCAGGGTTACAGCCCATGTTAAACAAGTCCTAGAGAAAGGGACACGGGTATGGTTTGGGCTGTCCTGCCAGTGCATCTCTGAGACCAAAAAGGACAATTGTTCACTGGGATAAGAACTTCATGGCTATTAGAGGGAGACTGAATTGCAACACAATCCAGTGGAGGACATCTGTTCACTTAACCTCCCACCTCATCAAGGGACTTCTTTATTTGCTTGTGTCTGCTACGCCTGTCAGGTGCCCATTGATCTAAGTGATGGTCACATGCCATTTTGCAAGCATGACAAAGCATCTTCAAAAGTTAATTACTGCTGCACTGGGCTTCTTCATCAGAGGCAAAACTGTAAATGGTCTATTTCATTGTACATTCATGTGTACTGAATCACATTGTGCCCTTAGTGAGGGTCCAGAGTGGAGAGGTGCAAAAATCTCTCTTAAGGTACTTTGTTGAGAGGAGCGTGGTTTCGGACACACCCTCCAAAACCCACTGGAGACACCCTC
>JANHGB010049409.1:0-30160 GCA_026283785.1 Coracopsis vasa
GCTGGGGATGGACTCTTCATTAGGGACTGTAGTGATAGGACAAGGAGTAACGGGTTAAAACTTAAACAGGGGAAGTTTAGATTGGATGTAAAGAAGAAGTTCTTTACTGTTAGGGTGGTGAGGCACTGGAATGAGTTGGCCAGGGAAGTTGTGGATGCTCCATCCCTGACAGTGTTTAAGGCCAGGTTTGACAGAGCCTTGGATGACACGGTTTAGTGTGAGGTGTCCCTGCCCATGGCAGGGGGGTTGGAATGAGATGATCTTAAGGTCCTTTCCAACCCTAACTATTCTATGATTCTCTAAAGGTTTCTCAGGCCTGTGGGTAGTGGTGTTTGGGAATAGTCAGCATGTTTTTACGTGCTGGCCTGTTTAACATCTTTATGCCTTGGAGAAAATGGAGAACACACACCAAGTTTGCATTTGACATTATTAACAAGTACACAGCTAGGAGGTCAAGGGAAAGTTTGCCCTGTCAAGAGGGAAAGTTTGTTTAGCACTTATGAGTTTGCATTTGGATTACTGTGTCAGATTTTGGGTCCTCTAGTTCAAGAAAGAGATACTGATAAAGCTGGAAGGCCACCAGAAGGAACATGAAACTAGGGCACCTGCCCAGTGAGGAATCTGGGTTTACTTAGTCTAGAAAAGAGAAGGTTCTAAGGGACCTAGTAGCAGCCTGCCACTGTCTCACTTCTCAGCAGACTCCTTCTAGAGTCAAGCTGTTAGCAGCATTGAATGTGGGAGGTGAGAAACCACAGGCATAAGTGGAAATGAGAGGCTCAGACTGAATATGAGCAGACTCCTTTTTCCACACCTCAGTGAACAAAGCCCTGAGCAGTCTGGTCTGACCTTAGAGTTGTCTCTCCTTTGGGCAGAAGCTTGGAGTCGAGACTTCCCAAAGTCCTTCACAGACTGAATGACTTTTACTGGAAAGGAAAGGATTCAAGTGCCTTGCCCTTGTGAGGGATCAGAGGTTGGCTGTCCCTATTCACCTCAGAGGCTCCATAGAGAGAAAAGGTCTTGGCAAATTGTTTAGTTGTTTAGAAGCTGCAGTTGGGATACGGACTGCTGCCAACTGAACAGGCAGCATTTTGAACTAGACCAGTTTGAGCTCTTTGAATAACAATTTTTTACTGAAGTGTGTCTTTCAAAATAACATGTAGCAGCCTGTTCCACTGTATGAACATGGACAGTTTCACAGTTTCCTCAGCTTACGTATATCCAGGATGTCTTCAGGAAATTGGTATTATTCACCCTATTTGCAAATGCTATTCCAGAACCAGAGGGGAGGGTATGTTATGGTTGGAGTAGTAGCAGATGGTTTGTCTTCTGCATTGTTCTGGCTTCATCATTAAGACTTCTGGAACACTGATCCATGCTCCCTCCCACCTGAGAGGGAGTCTTCTGTTAGTCTCATTTGATCCCTCCTGCAAGGCTGGATAAAGACAGCAGAAATGTGACAAGTAGAATTAGCATAACAGTTATGTAGGAAGTGATGAGGAACGTGAAGTAGGTTATAGGTAGAAAAGCGTATATGGGTTATCACACAGAAGAAAACTTGGTATTATCTGACAGAGATTTAAGCATGGCCACCATAAACAGTGGTGGTGGGGGGAAAGATTATCAGGTTTTTGGTGGCCATATGCTCTGTCACTGTAACAGTATCTCAGAGAGTTCAACATACTTGAAAAGGTTTGGTTATGCAATATTGAAATCTTTCCGCCTTTAATTTTATGTGTTCTTGTCATATTTTAATTGTAAGAGTTAGCTTTTTTCTGTGAGAAATCTAAAGAGAAAATACGTGCATTCTCTAAATTTTGCTTGGGGGATGTTATTTACTGGGCTGGATCCCAGGTGGTAGGTAGTGTAATAGTGGAGTGCTTTCAACATTTTCCAACAGCACTGGCTTGATGCAGGGTTTTACTTCCTCCTGTTTCCTCATGGTATCACTATGGGATAGTGATCACTAAGTTAGTAAGGTTGCCTATTTGACTGGTTATGCTTGTATGGACAGCAGTCTTGGTCATAGGATTTAGTTTTAGGTAGCACTGTGAGGAGAATGGAGTTGGACTAGATGATCCTTATGGGTCCCTTCTGACTTGAGGTTTTCTGTGGTTCGTCACACTTTTGTTAGGAGATGCATGTTGCAAAAATCTTGAAACTGCTTCTCCTCCGTGTCTGAAACACAGGGAGGTTGAAAGGGTCGTTAAGATATGGACAGTGCAGCCTAACAGCTCTGCAGATGTGGCAAGATTGCCTCTGAGGGCACAGCAGTAGTGCTAAATGAAATGTGGCTGGGGCTCTCACTCTCTGGGTTGGTATGTGGATATGGCTTGAGGGATAGAGCATGCCAGAAACCATTCCCAGTATGGCAAGGCAATACATAAGAGTGGGCTTTCCCAGACTGTGCATGTTCCTTCACCACTAGCCTGGGAAGCTTTGCCACTTTAAGCATCTCCAGCTATACACATATTTTGTTTCGTGATATCTTGAGCTTAAGAAGCATTCAAAAGATGCAAGTGTGTCTTAGGGCCGCAGGAGCACCGTGTAGGCTCCAGACCAGAAGAGAGACAAAGTCCTCTGTGTCATGGTTCCAGCTGTCCTGTGTCGCTTGGCTGTGGCGCCAGAGGGCAGTCCCCTGGTCCTGTTTTCTTTAACATTATAACATGGCCTGAATGTAACCCTGCTGAGCAGGAAGGGGCCCCACATAGCCTTACTATAGTCCCTAAAATTGGTCAATTTCTGTGGCAGAAAAGGCATAATTTAAAAACTTGTTTTGTGGGCCATGTTCTGTAGGCCTGGTATAAGGAATTCCTGTTATGTGTTGTAGCTCCGAGGCCAAGTGTTTTATTGAATTCACTGCTGGGGATGGAAGGGAAGAGAGCCCAGCTGCTGCTTCAGCCAACAGCTTGTGTGTCCTTTGTCAGCATAGTTTATTACAGGAGCAGCCTGGGAATAAAAGAACCCACGGTGCTCTTGCTTTCCCCTTTGCCCCTGCTGGAGGAGAGTAAACTGCAAGAGCACAAGTCTTTCCCTCTCTTTCCTTCCTTCAGACCCATGCTGCAAGTTAAAATATCACCTGTAAACAATGATACTATATTAGATTTTTACTTGCTGGTATATGAGACAGCAATGGAAGAACAAAACTAGCATAATATCAACTAGCTATACCTTTCATTCTGTTAAGGTAAATCTAGATGTTAATCAGAGAAGTAGAAATAGTATTGCATTTGATTTGAAATTATAGCTGAGATTTCTTTTTCGTGCTTATTTATATCTTTTAAGGGCTTGCTTGAAGAAAACATGTAATTCAGCTAAGCTCAGAAAGACAATCACTCCTCAATAATTAAAAAATAATAAATCTGTTTTAAAAGCTACGCGTTTTACTTGTTGAGGGGGGAAAAAGGTGCTGTGGTCTTACCTTATTTATCCCATTACTACCAAACTCGAGTATCTGTTTACTGATCTTGTTGCAGTATGATAAGGAACAAGCTCTTGCAGTTTTTCTGTCACTGTTCCTCTAAAGCTGTGTTATCTTGAATTACTGTGTTTCATTTTAGTGACTATAGTTGTTGGAGATCTTTGAAGGAGAGATTGGTCCTGCTGAATAATGATAATTTTGAAATGGAGCCTGAGATTTCTTTACCCTGGTTGACCACATTAGAAGCTGAAATTATTCAGCACTTAAAGGGATCAAGCCCACATACATAGTTACATGCTTCTTTGCATATTTTGCTTTTATGCTTAGGCCTTTTGTTACCCTTTTTCAAATCAAAAAAAGAAGAAGGAGGGAATATCTGATCCAGCTTTGCTTTTCAAGCCTTACAATATGCCTAGCTGTCCTGTTTTGGTAGCATGCACTTGTTATGGCTTAATTACATCAATAAAAGAGTATATAGCTTCCATAAATGATTCATAACTCACTATTATATACTTGATTATTTTTAGACTTTCTTCAAGAGAATTATCCGTCGTTTGATCTAAAGGAAACTGGATATGATTGGAAGGCATGTGTTGCTGCCATAAACAGCACAATCCGCAGTCTCAGACATGACCATAAAAAGGCCACAGTTGGAATCCGCCGGAAAGTCTTGACCATGCCACCACTGAGTGCAAAGAGTCCTCCACAGAGTCCCACTTCAGTGAAGCCATTTGAAAGTGACCCTATCAATCTCATGGACTGAAGCTCTTTAATATGTGTCTCAAATCCTAGTTTAGTGGTTTTATAAACCCCATGTAGAAGCCTGTTTCATCAAGTTGTCCTATTATACTGAGTTGTCAGCCACACGGAATAGTATTATTTCATGAGATCAAAGTTAGCAGAAGACTTGGGAACTGTAACTTCTTTTATAAGTAGCATGTGTGCTCCTCAGAAATTACTTCCACTGTTCCCTGTAGCATTTGCAATGTGCTCTCTCCTAAAAGCACTTTTCTTCTCATGATTCATTGACTCTGAAACATTAATCTAATTAGAAAAGATGCACTGTGCATCAAGTCAGCAGAAGCAGATAGAAATGTGGAAAGATTGGTCCTCTTCGGAGGAAAACTCATAACCAGTAAAATTATCTCGTGTGAGGAATGAAGTTTGCTTTGACAGTTGGATATTTTAAGCCAAAATATCTAATGCAGAAAGGAAAAAAAAATAAATCCTGCATCTAGCTATGTTGCTCACCCTTTTTGCCTCCTACAGCAGTCTTTGTTGTAGGATAAGGAAAGAGGCAGGCAAAAATGTTATTACAGTTGGTAATACTTTCTTTGCTCTGATTTAGCTCTACAAAAGCACAGAGGAAGCATCCAGAACAAACAGTTTGATGGTTGGTTCTGTTTTTTCTTGATGAAAATTAAAGAAAATACTTCTTCAGGGCCTTGGTCTGCTGTTCAGTGGTATATGTATCATCAACTCGTGTGGATGTCCACAAGATGCAAATCTGTTGCAACTTTCATCTAGAGGATTTGCATCCTAATACCAATTTGAGAAATAATAATTTCTATTGCCTACAAGTTGGACCTTCAGTTACAACTGAGAACACATGCTGTACTGCTGGTATGTAGTCAGAGATGACCAGCATCGTAGTTTTTAATACTCAGATCTACAAGGCTAAAAGTGTTTGCTTTGCTGCCTGGGTAGGCTGGTGTTCTAAAGACTTGTCAGCCTGCCTTTGTTAACTTAAAATTTTGAAAGATGTGCAGTGGTTATTTACAGAGTCACAAAGTGGTTGAGGTTTGAAGGGATGTCTGGAGGTCATCTGGTCCATTTTTCCTTCTCAAGCAGGGCCACCTAGAGCCAATTGTGTAGCAGTGTCCAAACTGCTTTTGAATATCTCCAAGGTTGAAAACTCCACAATCATTGTCACAGTGAAAAAAAAAGTGTTTCCTGATGTTTAGATGGAACCTCATGTGTTTTGGTTTGTATCTATTGCTTCTGGTCCTGCCACTGGGCACCACTGAGAAGAGCACGGCTCTGTCCTATTGGTTATACGTCCTCTTTGCAACCTCCCCTCAGGTATTTATATATATTGATGAGATCCCCCTTGAACCATTCCTTCTCCAGACTGAGCAGTCCCAGTTCTCTCAGCCTTTCCTCACAGGAGAGATGCTTCAGTCTCTTCATCATCTTTGTAGCCGTTTGGACTCTCTCCAGTATGTCTGTGCAGTCCTGTACTGAGGAGCCCAGAGCTGCACCCAGCACTCCATGTGTGGCCTCACAAGTGCTGAGAAGAGGAGAAGAATAACCTCCTTGAGCCCTGCTGGCAACATCGTCCTAATGCAGCTCAGGGTACCATTAGCCATCTTTGCAGCAAGAGCATGTGGCTGGCTCATGTTCAACTTAATGTCCACTAGAACATCCTACGGTACACTCTGCCTCATCACTGAGGTTAATGAAGATGTTAAACAGGATCAGACCAGTATTAACCCCTGGGGTACTTCACTAGTTACTGGCCTTCATCTGGACTTTGTGCTGCTGATTACCACTCTCTGGGACCTGACTTTTTTACAGTTTCCAGTTCACCTCACTGTCTGCTCATCCAGCCTATACATCAACAGCTTGTATGTGAGGATCTTACGGGAGACAGTGTTGACTGCTTTCCTCAATTCCAGGTAGACAATATTCACTCCTCTCATCTACCAGTCATTTTATTGTAGAAGCTTATCAAGTTGGTCAGCTGTGACTTCCCTTTGGTGAAGCCGTGCAGTGGCTACTCGTGGTGGTATTCTTGTCCTTCATCTGCCTGGAGATGGTTTCCAGGATTAGCTGTTTCATCACTTTCCCAGGAATGGAGGTATGGCTTGCCTGGCTTGTAGGTCACTGAGTCCTCCTTGCCCTTCTTGAAGACAGCAGTGACATCTGCTTTCATCCTGTCTTTGGACGCTTGTCCCATTAAACCTTGATCAAAGATTAATCAAGAGTGGCCTCGCAATGACATCAGCCAGCTCCCTCGGCACTCATGGGCTCATTCCATCAGGATTCTTGGACTTAATACATGTCCAGTTTGTTTATGGATTGCCTGATCAGATCCTCTTCCACCCAGTGTATATTCATTGCTCTAGCCTTGCCCCCTGGTCTCTGGAATCTTGAGGGCCAATCTCACTCATAAAAAGCGAGTCAAAGGTGGCATTGAATTTCTCAGCCCTTTCTGTGTACTTTGTCACTAGGTTCCCTGTGTCATTCAGCAGTGGGCCCTTTTGTCACCTGTGTATTTACAGAAGCTCTTCTTGTTATCTTCAACATCCCTGGCTACTTTCAGTTCCAGTTGGGCTTAAGCTTTCCTAACTTCACTCATGGATGCTCGGATGCTCAGACAATGTCACTGCATTCCTCCTGGGTTACTTGGTTTTTCTTCCACATTCTGTATGCTTCCTTTGAGTTTGTCCAGAAGCTCCTGGTTCAGTACAGGCCTCCTGGCATTTTTGCTGGACTTGTTCATTTTGATGGCTCTCTCTGGAGCTTAGGGCAGGTGATCTGTCAATTTTGACCAACTTTCTTAGACCATCTTCTGTCCAGGGCCCTAATCCCATAGGACTCTTCATAGCAGATCTTGGAGCAGACCAAAGTCCGCTCTCCTGAAGTCCAGGACTGTGAGCCTGGTTTTTACTCTCCTCTCTCCCCTTAGGATCCTGAACTCCACCATCTCATGGTCACTGAGGTAAGGCTGCTTTTGACCTTCACGTTCTCAACCAGCCCCTTGTTGTAGGTCAGTATGAGTTCAGCAAAGCCCCTCTCCTTGTTCACTCATCTGTCACTTAGAGGAAGAAGTTATTGTCAACAATAAATATGCCCTTTCTGTCCACACAACACAAATATTTATTAGCACGCTGAATTATGTATTAAAAAACAAACTTTGAAAATTACTTGGATGCTGAACTCATGAAAATAAATAAAAATTAATAACTCCTATTCAGTTTCACATCCCCCTCAGTTTCATTTGTAAGTTGAAATTGCACAGCAGTAACTGCACAGAAGTCAATGACTCTTTTTGTTGGGTGGGTTCTTTGTTGTTTGGGGTTTTTTGGTTGTGTGGATGTTTTGCTTTCTTGTTTACAAATGAGGAAGTATTTGGTATATGCCTTTCTATTACTTGTTTTTCCAGCATGGGTCACATAGTCTTCTTACTGTCTACATATTGGCTAAGGTAAGCTTGCTTTGTGAGTTGCTTTGTGTCTGAGTGTTGTCTCGGGTGTCCAGCTTTTTCACAGGAAGAAGCTTCCCAGAAGGCTGACACAGGGATCCGATTTCAACTTTGCAAGCTGATGAAGTGGTGGCTTCCAAAATTATGCCTGTGTACGTAGCAGAACAAGATTTAACTAAATCTGCCCTCTCCAAGGCAAAGGTTTCATGGTTTGTTCTTTTGTTAGCAATAGGATAAAATAGCAGTTACTTGTTCTCACTTTAACTTCTATTCATAATGAATAGGCAGTGTTTATTATGTACAGTACAGGATCAGCTTTTCTATTGCAAGTTAGGATATGCAATGGCCTTATCAGATATGAAATTAGTAATTTAAGTGTCGCCTACAACCTCCTTGCAGAAGTCTTCTGTAGAGTTTAAGAAACAGACTGAATTTCTGATTTTTAATTATTTTTTACTAGAAATGTTGTACTGCAAAATTTGGTTGTTCTGGTTTACTACTAACAAATTCTGCTCTTACTGTTCTGAACAATCATTCTTGTAAATGCCAAGAACTTTGTTGTGTGTAGATATTACTAGTTCCAAACCTCAGAAGAAGCCAAAAATGCTATATTTTTTCAGTAGTTTTATGAAACTTTTTCACTGTCCTTCTCAGATTTTAATGGTAGAATGATCTATTTATTGAATGACCTGTCTGGCACTGAAATCTGTTACTGTGGTGCATACCTATAACTTCCGTATTGAAAAGAGAATTGAATAAAAGTAGAAATAGTTTTCTTGTTTCTGTTTCAAATGTATTATTTTTTTTCTTTTATAAAATAAAATTAGAATATTTTGCTGTTAGGAATAAAGTATTTTACAAATAAAACTAGCATATAGCTCCTTGGCTACCTGTGTGTTAAATATTTCTTGCACCATGAATCTACAGTTGAGGTACAGTTTCATCTGAAAAGATTCTTTTGATCTTTCAAGAGCCAGGGCTTTGAGGAGACCTTCTGATTTCCAAATTTAGACTGCCTTAACTGATTCAGTAACCAAAGCAAACTCCTTCTAGACTTCACTTGTTAGTTGCAGCTTTGTGTGAGCTATCTGAAACAGATTTCCACAAAGCAGCAGAGTTGAATAAAATTCTTAAGACACTTCTATAAACTGGTGCATTTTTAGTAGACGAGACCTTATTGAGGTGGCAGAATCAGTTTCTCTATTAGTCCTTGTCTGAGGAATAAAACAGGGCTGGAAGGCAGTCACTCTTGTGAAACACTGAGAAATCACCGCCTGTCCTCCATCTTTGTAGTCCTAATAGCTGTCCCTAAAGTGTGTGACTGATGTTTTTGGACTTGAGTTGATACTTCATAGTTCTTCTGATGCTTGATGGCTCTCTGATCTAGTGCTGTTCATGTCTGGGGTCTGCTACGTGTTTCCTGGTAACGTGAAAGATTTAGCTTTCTTGGTGCATCTTGATGTTGTAACCTTGTGAATGGGCGTGCATACAGTATTGCATATGAGATAATAATTGCATATATAACTGACATGCAAAAAAAATATTTCTATATTACATAAATATTAAAATACTTTTTAATTAATTTCTGTCTTAGGACTGACCCTAGACATCGGCAGAGAATTGGCAAAACTCTCTCCTGGTCTCCAGTTCCCACTTGGTTTTGTGTATATCAGCCTTGCAGTCCTGGCTGTTGATGTATTACTGACCAGAACTTTGGTCTTATGAATAGGTCTTCCAAGAACAACTGAATAATTCTGTTTCCAACATGGCACTTCCATATTAGTTGGAAAAAATTTGCGAGGGAGTGCCTTTCTCTTCCCTCTATGGTATGTAGAGGGTGGGGGCTTGGTTTGGGTTTTTCTTGTTGTTTCTAAAGTTTAGATCCTTGAAAGAGTTGTTGGGTGACTGATACATCTCTGTGTCAGATCCTCTCCTGCTCTTGGGCAAATTAGATATGCTGCTGGAAACTCTTCCAGCAGATTTCTTAGCGCTTACTCCCACATTGCTGGAGAACCTAAGTTGTTACATGAGGAAAACTTCATTGATCTCACTATGCCTGCTGATCCTTTAAATGGTTTCTGTGGTTGTCGTGGTTTTGGTCAGCATTGTTCTCAGACTGAAGTTGAAAGCACAGCACAATACTAGATACTAAGAAGGAGAAAAATAACTGTTGCAGCTGAACCCAGAACAGTGGGAGTTGAGAGGTAAGTCTCCAGGAAATAGTTCCGTTCTGCCTTATCTGCCTGTTGTAGTGTGGATGACTCTTGTGCATTTGTGAAATGGATCACTGCATGCCTTGTCTAACAAACGAATACAGTTGTTCATTGCACTTCATGTCAGGGAGCAGCTTGAGTGGTGCTCCCCCAGTGAGGGAGAGGATGCATGGCACAGGCAGCACCATGACCTTTACTGAGCAGGGTCCTCTGATCAGGGCTGGGGTGGTGACTAACAGGGATCACCAACAGTCCCAAAGGAGACAGCTTTAACAAGTCAGGTCTGGAGTCCCAGATGGATGGTGAGCAGGCTGCTGAGGGTGGCTAAGGCCTCTTGGTGCCCCTTGGGGCTCAGGTTGAGAATTTTGGAGGTTTCACAGCATGTGTGTAAATAACCCATCTCACAGGCACGTTCAGCTTTAGAACTCATCTCTTAGAACAATATTGATACCATTCTTTTCTATTTTCTTCAAGTGTTAGTTAAGATCAGTTAATGGACGTACTCGTTTGATTTAGAATATGCTGCAGAAAGGTCTAAATATTTGTGCAGCCCTTAATTTCTAATTTTATCTATATAGAGATGTCATAATTTTTTAGTTGTCTTGTACAGTCACTTTATTGTTGTTGTTCAGTATGTGGTATATCGATGCATGAAGTGAGATGGAAACTGCTGACTTCAAGTGCCGTGTGAACTGTGAGCTTATCTAAGTATTACAAGTTCAGAATAGACAGATTTAGTTATTTATCTATCTACTATTTATTTATTTATTTATTTATTTTCCCCCTTAAATGGTGAGGTGACATTGGTTATGCTACTCCAAGAAATTCACTTCTGCGCTAGAAGTAAGGCAGCATCTTACTCCTTGGTAGCTTGAAGGGCGACAGCACCACCTACCGAGGGACAAACGTTTTTCTGGGAAACCAAAAACCGCCCTGCCCGAAGGAAATTCATCAGCCTGACAGAGCGCTGCAGTTCTGAGAATTTGATTTTGTTTTCACTCTTAGCTCAGCTTTATCCTTTGAGGCTAAGCCTCTCCATTTAAAAAATATCGGAGTTTGGTTGTGTTTGTTCAGTGATATCCTATTTTTGGTTTAGTTACTTTTAACATCATCTGTAAGCCTTTTAACACATGGGACAACTGTTCACATACAGTTTTGTATGAGTAATAAAATGCGGCGGTTATGGAGCACCAGGATCAGCATCCTCTTTTCTCACAGCTTTAAGCAGATTCTTTGGCATTGCATCTGCTAACATGAGCTTTACAAGGCTGGCATTTGCTTCATAAACACCATCGAGGAAGAGAACTCCAGCCCCCACAGCGGGCAAGCAAGCACGCAGGGTTTGGAAAATTCCCAGAACTCTGTGAAGGGAGCGCAGGTTGTCCAGAAGGACATCTTTCTGCTTGTAGGCTCAGGTTTCAGAAGGCAGTATAACAATACTGTAGACCAGAAAACATTAAAAAATACCATCGGGTGTCTAGTTTGACATAGGAAGGGTTGCAGTTACATGACAGAAGGTAACAAAACAGCCCAAATTGAGGGGATTTTCAGAAGTGGGAGGTGAGTGTATCCCAAAGTACTCAGACAGGTGAACTTATTGAAACAGACTGCTGTTCTAGCTTCAGGAAGACTTTAGAATGACGTGGCAGTGAAACTCTACCAAGTGCCAAAAATACTTGAGGAAAGGAAGGGACCTAACGAGATGTGAAATCCTACAAGAGCTGCTGTTTGGCTGCAGAGGCTGCTGACTAAAGATGAAAAACTGTACTGCTAATAGGATTCTGTGCATGTCTTTTTTAATGAATGTCCAAAATTTCTTAGTTTAGTCCATGCTTCTAAGGACTTAAAGCTCAGGTGGCTGCAAACATGGCTTGTTTGATGTACACTCTTATGCCAGTTAGTGCCTGTTCAGGTCGCTTTTAAACTGCATATAGACAAAGCCTGAGTCTCTAGGAATCCAGGGTGTTATCTTATTCAGGTTGCTCTCAGAGGTATTGACTCTGAAGGCTGTTTGAGGGCTTGGTGATAGGACCCAGAACACCATCTAGCGGAGACCCCTTGTAGCCAGCTGAGCTTCCTGTCTGCTTGCTGTGTGAAACACCCATTACTAGACAACACAATATTTACCTTGTTCACTTCTGTTACCTAGTCCTGTTTTGCCTCACTTTTTTGAACCATGAAAGCCGATGAGAAAGGCGGGCCTGTGTCATTAAGCATCAGTTTGCTTTCCGAGGTCTGCATTATCACTGAGGAAGGCTTAGGATCTGCAAGCAATGGGTTTAGTAAGCTGGATTTTGAGACCAGTTCTTGTATCGCATCCCGCTTTGGTTGTTACTGCCCAGAGCGTAAATCTTCACTTAGATTTGGCAACAAATATGCTGAAAGGGGTTGGCTTTGTTTTCTGATCCACAATAAAATTCCTTTCCCTTACTAGTTACACAGGCAGGAAATTTTATAAGTAAAGGGAAAGCTCTTTAAGTTGACACTGGGGGGTGCGTTGTACTGACTGTTGCATACTGCTATATTTCAATGGCTATAGGAAAGTGAACACAGCAGTCAGGTGCTTGAGACGTGAAAATGAAGTACGTAGGCATGGGGGTTTTTCTCCCACTTGTCAGATAAAGGTGAAAACAATGAGAAATTAATAGTAAAGTATCACTGACACGAGTGGTTTTGTTTAAATGTTTTCATAGATAATTTATTGACTCCAAACCGAGAAAAGTGAGAAAAATACAGAGGTGGCTTGGTTTGGTTTTTTTAAGAAACCTTAAAAAAAAAACAACTCAAAAAAGCCAGACGCCACAAAATAACAAGAAACTGCTAACAATGACCTGCCACTTCCTCTAGGAGGTCAAAGATAAAATTTAAGTGTCGCTATTTTCTGTTCCCCTTTTGCTACTGCTATGAAAGAAGAGTTAGTTTTCTACTTTATGGTGGTGACCTTCTTGGAAATAAATTCAGTCCTTGAAAGCAGCAGCCTATTAAAACATATTTGTTTTCCACACATTGCAGAACTCTTCTTTAAATTCCGGTAAGATAGTTTTCCATAAAACATTCTTTCCATCTTTCCATGTATTTGGATTGTAAGCGAGGATTATTTTTCTACTGCGTGATCTCATGGAGGTGTTAGTTGAGCACATTTTGTCCCCTGTACTTTTAAGGATGTAGTTCTATAGACCTGCACTTTCAGTGTTCACTGGAATCAGAGATAAACACGAGCAAATATCTGTAAAAATCTTTACTTTCTTCCACGTAGCCACTGAGGTGTTTTTACATGGAGATCTTTATTTTTTAATGTAATTTCTTTCTCCCTCTTATAACTGCAGCAACAGTAAAAGGCACCTTTCCTGTGACAAAACAACAAAGATAGCGTATTCTTTATAAAAGGAAAAAATACCCACACCCCAAGCATTGAAACCTTCTGTATTTTTGCAGCTTTTCTCAATTTCATTTTAAATACACGTGTCCTAAGAAAGCCATTTCTTGGATACCGTGAGCAACTCAGTCCTGCTTAGTCTGGAGGCAAATCTAGTCAAGCTTGTTCTTGGCTTTCAATTTATTACACCAATACTTGAGTCTGTGGCTCAGTTGTGAAAACGGCATCTAGGTGTGTAACTTCCATCCTATTTATTATTCCTTAAAGTAGGAAAGATGAACTATGGAAACATGGTTGAAGGATCAGGATGTAGGTTAGCAAATAACAGCTTAATTCTAATAATAATAATTAAAAAAATACAATAATTCATCAGGCAATCACAAGGAACAAATGTAGGAAATGGGTGTTGTGGGCACTCAGCCAAGCTTTGCAAATTTGACTGTTTCTTCGTTCTGGGGATTACTGACCTCGTCGCAACTGTGTAATTTACCCATTCCAGTTCATAATTTGCCATGGGAGCTGGCACTGCACACAAACAGGAGCTTACACATGTACCCTGGACTCTGCAATGGTTTAGCTGCCTGCCCAAATGCTCTTCTGCTGACTTCTGTGAAGGCAGAAAGACAGACCAAGAGAAGTGATGATGCCTGAGGCTATCACAAATCTCTGCTGAGGGAATGTGAGCCAAAGCCCCAGCTTCCCCTCTGTCACAGGCATCTAAGAATATGGTCACAATAGCAACCAGTTAGTCATCCTAACTGCTTTGTAAAATGCAAAAACAGAATCTTCAGTACTTTGGATTATGGAGATATTTGCCATGTCTGTCTTAATTTCTCCAAAGACAGTCCATTCAGTTAAATGTCAGGAAAATGACAGTGATCATTAACAAAAGCCACTCACTGACAGAGTAGAGGGATGCTGAAACCACAACAAGTAAGCTTTCTGGGCTAAGGGGTCACTTTATTTTTGTTTCTATCCACAATGTTTTGTGCAAAAGTGTTTCTGACCAGGAAGCCCATCAGCATTACAGAAATTAAGTAAATTCTGGCCTTATTTGAAGGCCTGACTCAACCCAAACTGAAACTGAAAGTAACCTCTCTGCAGATCTTCCTGGAGGTAGGCAAGGTTGTTTGAAGTATATAAAATTGTTAATTTTGTATGGGTTATGTGTGAATAAAAGGTTTTAAGCTAGAGCTATTTTGAAATAGCTTTTGTAATGAATATTAGGTCTTCAGCCAGGGGAACAAATGCAAATGCATCTCTTCTCTAGCTGTAGATGAGTTGAAATGTGGAGTCCCTAACCCTACATGCACACTTCGAACACTTTTTTTTCTTTCTGCTGACAGCCTTTTAGCAGCATCCCCTCAGGAGGCTTATATTATAAAGTGTAATCCATCTTCTGTTTGGTGGATACTAGGATAGTTAAAGAAAAAGTGCTGAAAGAAGCAGACTGCTGCTGTACACCCTGTCCTGAATCAATTTCTGGGTCCTACGTGCCTGCTTACCAGTGAAGTCCTACTTATCCTTACTATAGGATTAAGTATCCTATCTGCTAGAATGTAGGAATTTCCTTTATTTATCTAGTGCCTCCCACTGTGCCTCCTACTTTTCTGCCTACACCCTGTAGCCTTGAACCACCCTTCCTCGTCCCCACTTTCTTGCCAGAACAAACCCATCCAAATCAGCTCCACCTCTAGTGGCTCCCCAATAGGACGCCCATCTGCTTTCCTCCTTTCCTGGCTCCACGCGTACCTGGCTACATAAAAGCACTTTTTTGTCTTTATACGCTTTCTTCTAACTTGTAAAGGTCAGCTGGGAGAACTGTTGTTTAAGCAAGCACAGCTTAGCAAGTGGTGACTCAGTAAGTCGTATTGTCTGGTATCTCCTGACTTGCATCAGAAATGGAAGAACAATAGCAGGGTCTGATTCCCCAGGGACTGTGGGTTCAGTTTTTGGTTCGTTTTTAATAAAACCAAGAACATTTGTTGGTGATCAGAATGTCACAGGATATTACACTGAGGTCATATATTTTAGCTGAGCTTTAGTAGGCCTTCTAACTGGAAGAATTGCACAAAAAAAGAATTGTTCTGGGCAGAAAGAGGAACATTTTTCATGTCTGCAAAAGGCATTGCATTTTGTATGTGATCTCATGTTCTGAAGTGCATTGTGAATGTAACTGAAAATGTACTGTACAGGACTGTGTAGAAAGGTCTAACCTCAAATAAGCCATGTAAGAGTATTTTCTTCAAGAGAGAAAATCTTATGAAAGGGAAAATAAAATGCCTCCAAGCCTCTATCTTGAAAGCAATGCAAATGTTATACTATATGCTATTTTTGTATGTCTCAGCCATCCCTTTCACTAAAATGAGACATTGATCCAACCCTTTTATGCAGTTAAAAACATAGTGTTTCGACCATCTGTAATGGGTATCCTTCTCACTTCAGCCTTCTTGTAGCCCATCACCAAAGTCTGTATCCTGATGTGCTGAAGAAGGGAATTTATCTCCTTACAGGTTTTTTCTTTTTCCTGCCTAATTCGTATGACATTTCCTGTGAGACTGTGAGTCCTCCTATCTGTGCACGCCATAAAACAAATATTGAACTTGTAGGTCATTTTAAAGAAAGCCTTTTGAAGAAAAGTGCTTTAATTAACATTTACTTTTATTTGCAAAGGAACCTTGAAGATCCTTTATTTCAGAATATAGGTCACGGCTCCCAAAGAATACCGATGATGTACTGTAAACTATGCTATTGATATATTAGCATCAGACTCCCAGGCATATTAAATCTGCACGATTGTGAAGCACTCATTATTTCTATTAATTTCGATTATGGTAATCTGTAGTGACTACAGCAGAGATCTGAGCCTGCTCTAGAAGGTGAAGGACACTCAGAAGAGCCAGTTCCCACCAGGCAGCACTCACTAACCCTGGCTGGTAAGAAGCAGGCACTGGACAGCATCACAGCCCTGGCTGTGCGGGAGCAGAGGCACAGGCACTGTCCCTCATCCAGGGTCATTCTGAAGCCTGGGGAAAGGCTTGGCCTGGAAACCCAGGAGTCTTCAGACAGTGTGCTGCGAGCAGGCTCTGCTGGGCCACTGCCTATGGGCATCTGCTTGTTCCGGCACACAGACTGTGGAGCATGGAGGAGCCGCAGAGCCCTGGATCCCTCTCCTGTTGCCTGCATGGAGCAGAGACACTGTGGGGATTTTTTTTCGGTGTTTGCCTTGAAGTCCTGAAGCTGTGGGGGTTTCTTACCTCAGGTGTTGGAGGTAGAAAGGGTAAAAGTAATGAAAACCTGCTAAAGACTGAAAATAATAGAATTCCTCATATTCTCCCCATCTTCTCTAACCCCCTGGAGCATATGAATTCATTGGCAAGATAAGCCAGATACATTATCCACTTGGCCATGCAATCTTGGTCTGTATCCAGGGGTCTTTACAGGTGTAAAATTAACCACAGGAGAGCTCTTCTCTTGTTCACTGACTGCAGTGCAAACATATGGAGGACTACAAGTGAAAAATAATTAAAACAATGTTTGAGTACATGCCCCTTCTTTTATTTTATATGTACCATACATGTAAATCCATCCTTTTTTTTGTTTCATTATCTTAATGCAGAAAAGTGAAACTTTTTTGTTCAAAATACAGTTTTCTCTCTGAAATAATACCTTTTGGAGACGATTTGCCCATGCTGAGAGCACAACAGTGTTCAGAAGTGTGCACAAAAAGAAAGGTTTTATTGCTTGGCATGAGCAACAGAATACCTTGGAATGATCCTGTGAAAATACTATGGCAGACTTTTCTAACTTGGCTGCCAGTGCCTTTCAATAGCATACCTCTTAAAAGAAATAAATCTGGATTTAACTGATAGTAAAAGGTCATGGTCCATCAGCTACACTAAGATGTTTTTAAACCTTTCCCAATACACACCCATCCGATAAACCAGGGAGGCTCCTTCTGAGGTTTTCTTCTATTTGGTACAGAAAACGTATTTTAAAGTTCGCCCGGGCACACGCTTACTCAGCAGACTGGAGTGGCTCCAAGTTAAGTGGGGTTTTAATTAAAAAAAAATAAAACCTACCTAATTATATCTTTTTCCTCAAGTGACAGGAACAGCTGCAAAGGTGCAATTCTGATTTCTCTGATAAATAGCCTGCATTTTATTTACTTATTAAGGCCATTTAGCACCCCTGAAAGTTTTGAGAAGCCAGTTTGAGAGCTGTAGAGCATCCAATTCTTTTTTCCTTTATTTTTACTGTTGTAACGTGGTCGGAACAACTGTGGCACAGGCAGCTGTTATTGGCTTCCCCACTGGGCCTGGCAGTCCCCAAAAAAGAAAGAGGGATTCACTCCAATTTCTCCCTCCAGTGTAAAGGGTGGCAGATTCATTGAATCTTGCGTGGGACTAAAGGGAGAAGAAATGAAGGAATAATAGGGACAGCAGTGTGCTGGGGGGAGAGTGTGGTGGACAAACAGATGAAGCGAAGCGTTACTGAGGAAGGCAAGGATGCTCCTCCAAAGAGGGAGAGGACCACGTGGCAGCTAGATGTATACAGTGAGGTGGCAGATCTATTCCCACCTCAGACACTTATCTGCTGTCTCAGTTTCCCCCCCAGACATTTTTTCCCCCACCTGAATAAAAGGAAATCATGCTTTCACTTCTGGCAGCCCTGTGCAGTTGATTGAGGATCTAGAATATCATGTGGCTGTTAAGGTAGATTAATATGTATATATGTCATTCTATTTGTGTGCATAGTGACTGAGGATTTCTGCCCCAGAGTTTGCCATCATAAATTAGAGTGCAACCGCTCCAAACTATTAGTAATCCACTACTGGCAATTGCGTGGGGGGGAGAAGGGGTGGGAGGAGTGGTGTTTCATGGCAATTACATCTGCAAATATGGTATGTGTTATGTTCTACTAGTTCTTATTTTCTCTAAAGCAGCAAACAAAAAGAAACTTACAATACAAACCACTGCCTGGTTACAAATATGAAATCCATTAGATCAATTAGTAGCAGAAGAAGGAACGTTTGGGTCCGTATTTGGGGTCATTATCAAATCTACTTCTTACGTTTATTGTGGTCAGCTTAATCTAATGACCCTCCCCCAGTGTGTGTGTGCCTGCATGGTTGTGGGTGCACAGGCAATATGTATATCAATTATTTGCATGTAGGAATACAACTGGTTAGCATTATTTCAATAGCATGCAGGCACACACCAACAGGCATGTGTAATATTTCATGCAGAACAGTTATTTTTAAATACTGGATTTGGAGATTGACCTCTCAAAACTATTCCTTTGGCCTGATTCCCTACCATGAATATCAGCAGGAGCAGATTTACAGCTCACCTGTAGTTGAATGCAGGTTTGCAGCAGCTTACAGCTCTCCTTGACCCTGGATTTAATATGTACTGCCGGCCCTGCTGGGATGGTGCTGGGTTATGTGAGCCGGAGCCCAGGAAGGGGTCAGGCTGATAGAGCTCGATAGTGCTGGTTCCAGCACACCACCCGGCCAAAGACCAGGTAGGTTAAAGAAAATATAAGTCCACGGCACCGTATGGCTGTATTGCTGAGTATGTTACAGGCAGCACAGATCTGGAGCTAAACACTGTCCCCTGTCAGCTACATCAAGTCTGGTCAACTGGCTTTTGCTCAGGGATAAAACCCCCATTCTTTTCAGGCCCCTTGGCTTGCATGGGGACAGGACTTCCCCAATTTCTGTTATGGGCCCCTGTGCCTGTGCCCCCTTCCTTTGCTCAAGGACAGCTTCTGGAGGGATTCACTGTGAATTGTTTCATTTTCTTCTTCCATTGTCTGCGGTGGGGGGGGATGGCAAAATATCTTAGAAACAGTAATGCTGGAGATGATCTCAGAGTGCAAGTGGAAAAAAAGCAGCAGCAGGCAGTCCTGTCCCAGCCCAGAGCAGGAGCAGAGCATCAGGGTCTAAAGGCAGGCAAAAAGGCATCTTGCACCCTCCCTCCCTGGATTCAAGGGGCTGGTGCAGAATTCAAGGCTTCTTCACAATGAAGCAGCTGGGTAACACCTGCAGGCAGTTTACTTAAGTCCTTACTGGGTTATTTTGGGAATCTGACTGGGTGACAGCCTGGCTGCTTATGAGGAAGTAAACACTTAAGGACAAAATGTTTGAATGTTTTGCCTAAGCTATGTGTGCTGGCAAGAGGAAGAAAATAAAGCAAAGTGTGCGGTCAACAACAGCCCAGCTAGACTGGAATGTGGAGCTCACAGAAAGGAGAGACTTTGAATCCTGAATGGAGCACAGCAGAGCGGAGCAGCCTCTGCCCACGCATCCCTGCCCACGACTTGCACTGCTGCATCCCTCTACTCTCAGCTCAGGCATCCCTGCACCGGGCTCCTTTGGGCAGCACTGCTGGGTGACATGCGGGCACAAAAGCTTTAGGCATGTGCTCTTCATGAAATCCAGCTAGTGATTTTAGTGGATAGGTAAAATGGGGGTGGTTGAGACACCCAACCCCACCCCCCAAACATGAAATTACCCTTCTAGAGCCTGGGTAGTGCATTCTGATTGTACAAGAGGAGCCACCCTTAGCACTACCACACAACAGAGCAGTGCTAGGATGAATGATGGGGCCACAGGTGCTAGGTAACACCAGCCAAAATTGAAGCTTCCTGTGTTATCAGAACAGGACAAGTGAGCAGGGCTGGTCAGACTTTAGCAGACCATTTCTGAAAAGACATCTTGTGTGTGAAGCACCCACTTTTAACATTGTCACAAGAGAAGAGGAGCAGTTCCTGTCCTCAAGGGAAGTGGGTTTGATGGTGGTGTGGTCACATAGGAAATGTCCTCTCCAGCATCTCTTGTGTCTGCAAAAATTCTGTTGTCACTTGTAGGTCTACAGGAGAATGAGGACTACAAAGTAAAGCTGGGATGCCCCTGTGTTCATCACAGCATTACACACACGGAGTAAGACAGTCCGGTACTACAAGGTATGGGGTGTATGGTGGTCCTGTCTGAAAGCACTGCCAGTCTATCTAAATCAGACAGGCAAAATGTTGTATAAGGGCAGAACAACCAACGGGAAGGTGTGTATTCCCTCTGTGTATTCCTTTTAAAGTGTGGTGGGGCAGGGGGAGCTGTCATTAACTGAATGTGTACTTTGAAGAGAAAAAAGCATTTGCAAACTCTAAGGCCTCCCAGACCTTCTGTGGTGAGAAACATCACAGCTGTACAAGCCTGCAACAAGCCTGTGTTGCACTGGAGCGGCTCTCTGCGCTAAGACAACACTTTACAGGTCCAGTGACTGCTATCATCTGCCAGACAAGCAGTCCTGCAGAAGGCAGCTACATTCTCCTCTGGATTTAAATCCCTTGCCTTTGGGTCCCAAAGCCAAATGGCAGCAGATAGGGTTTTCTGCCTAAAAACCTTTATTTTGATAACCTACTGAGTCACAGCATCTGCTGATGGCAGGGGACATCCTGGGAAGCTGCTGGGGTCTCAGGGAAGCCAAGGGGCTTCTTGCCCATGGCTGCATGGCAAGTCAGCAGGGGAGACATATGACCACAGCCACACAGGGAGAGACTAAGTGCAGTCCTGGCACTTCAAGTATCAACACCACTATGCAGCACATCAGCCATGTCAGTGATCTTCCCTTTTTCGTGCCATGCTTATAAATGTTGCCATTCAGAGCTGTGACAGAGGTGGGTTCACCTAGTTGAGCAGAAAGTCTGGCTGCTTCAGCATCCTGCCTTCAGCAGCTTTGCCCTCTCTTTGCTCCTCCCGGGAGCTGCGCTGCTTGTGCCTGACTCAGGCAGACAGATTCTCCATCCGCTGAAAACAGACTGAGAGCCAGGAGCTGCTGCATACTCCCTCCCCATTCACACTTGGTAGATCACAGCAAACTCTCCCATAGTCCCATGATCATGTTGGACCAACCAGCCCTGCAGTGCTTTTCTGCTTGGTAATGAACATGCTACGTGTTCATGGAGGGATACCAATATCCTCTGACCTATTTCTGTATCACCCTCAGATCTGTGGGTAGAAAGGATTTCCTCTTTCTCTACTGCTGACCCACACATTGCTAGTTTTTCATAGCACTGCTGATGCACACTTATTTGGAGCAGAAGAAGGAAGTTCCTCTTTCCCATTTGTTTCTTAATTTCTAAGCCTTTTGCACTTCATTTTAGCCCAGGAGGACAAGAAGACCACTACAGCATTCTCTCATCTGTTATGCCTCTCTTCAACAATGTCATTTGGACATCATTGTTAAAATGAAAGGTGAAGCTGGAAAAGAATACAGGCAGTTGAATACAGTGTTGAGAACTTGGGAGCCTTACCATGCGTTCCTCAAGCCAGGATGCCTGCTGTAACACTTCCTGAAACATGGCCTTTCCTTCAGATTGACCTGCAAACTTAAGGCACTTCTTCCCTATTGCAAGGGGCACTGTGTGGGAACGTTGCAGACCAAAGAGCACCAGCCACCCAGCATGAAAAGGTTTTTTTGTTGCCCTTGCAGATAGGGACAGAGCAATTAATCAGAATATATTTCACCACCTTTCTTTCTCTGTTACCAAGCCCTATCAATGAAATTGCTAAAGAACTACTGATAGCTTTTCAGTGAACTTCTGTGCTACCTATTCAGACTTCAGAGGATTTAAATAGCTTTTTCTCATGGCAGCACAGGGAGGACTGACTACACATGCATTGATCTTGGGCAAAAGATGGTGACACCAGCAGTGGGGGTAGGATGCATGACAGTAACAAGGACAGCAACGGGTGTGTTGGAGCCACCTGTTTCATTCTGTCCTGCCAGCAAACACAGTTTAGACAAGGACAGAAGTTTCTGACTGACACAGCTTGCACAGACATGGATAGAGATTCAAGACATCTGGTCCCTTCTAGGCATATCCATCAGACCTGATCCCAGGCCTTTGAACAAATGGAAGAATTTTCTCTGGCTTGGGCTTTCAGGGGCAAAATGCCAGAGGATCTGGCTTCACTCCTGCTCAGTTCCTGTGAAAGCCTGTGCTGCTGAGAGCATAAGCATTACTTGTTTGGGTACCTCTGTGGGAGGTAAGATCCTTGAGTAAAGTCTTATCCTGACAGTAAGTGCCATGCACTTGAAAATGTGGCCTCTCAGTGCTGCCTAAGTGAATCACCTGCGATGTGCTTGAATCGGATGCAGAGTGTGCAGTCACCTTTCTAGATCAAAGGAGGGTTTCACTTGTTCTTGAGATCTACAGTTATGAGACTGCTTCAGCCACCCATGCACTCTGTAATGGTCAGCAAATTCTGTTCAGATTTAACATCAACAGCTCTTGGTGTAACACTCATATGGAGCAAAGCTAAGCAAGGGGAAGAAGAGGCAAAATCTGCTCAGTCGTGATGACTTGAGTCCTGTCCTTTAGCAGTTCAGCAGAGCACAAAATACCTATCTCTTCAATGAGGGAAGCAGGTAATGAAGCAGTTACAGGAGCAGGAAACAAAGCTGGAATGGGGACTTCCGATCAGATGTTAGTGCATTTTACAAATAAATCAATGCACCAGTAAGTCATTCCCACCATCATGATCCCACCCCCCTCAAATCTTCCTTTACTTAAAACTTGAAGTCACATCTCTCCTCTCCAAAACTAGTGTATTGTTACCTGGCCAAGAGTTTAGCTCCTGGTTTTACAATATGCTTTCCTGTCTCAAATTTGTGTTTCTCAGTTGCACAAGCCCAAATAATTGAGTTGCTATTGAGACTGCGACTTTAATGAAATGCTCCTAAATACACACAAAACTCCTAAGTTTTGGAGGCCAGAAATAAACCCACTGACAGATGGTGGCTTTTCTGAGAAAATGAGAATAGAAAGCATCTACAATGGTAATATCCTTCTGAGACCTGACTATGTGTGGATAAGTATGCGGAAGACCTGTTGTGTCCCGTATGGGCCGACACTTGGACTCTCTGTCAGTGACACCAGCTTCCTCCTCTAAATCACTATAGTGAATGACTGCAACATGCTAATTTAGTTGCTCTTGGTCTCTGTAAACTCAGTTTTTCCGTCAAACTGGCAATGAGTTGGTACGCCTTGCCTTTTTCCTCCATCTTAAGACAAGACAATGAAGCCACAGAGCATACAATAGTGGTTTTGTCCTGTGGGGAGACATTGTTTCCTGAGGAACCACGGCTTTGTTTAGGAATAGCTTTATTAAAGAAGAGAAGATTGTGGAGATTAACCCCACCTCTTGCCATTTCTTGGGGCAGCACACTGAGGGTCTCACAATGGAGGAGTGGAGGTGGGATCTCTTTTCACCTGAGAGGTGCATACGAACATTATTCCCACCCTGTCCCTGAAATACTGCATCAGACCAAAGTCTTACCTGGTTCAAGACCTAATGTTCTGCAATGGCCAGAAGCAGGCATCTTGAAGAGTATGCAAAAAAGCCTAGTGCTGTGTCACCCTTGTCCTGGCATACCTTTTCAGTCACCACCAGCCAGCTATTGCAAGACGCCCCAAGCCAGAGATTGTGTTTGCGATTCAGTGTAATAGACTACCGATAGACTGTCCCCCTGGGAACATTTCTAATCCCTTTTTCAGTTGCTTTGAGCCATTTATGGCAATGAGTTGCACAGCTGTAATTATGCACAGTATGAAACCAGCTTCTTCTCTGTGTTGGTTTTCAAATCTGCTGCCTGTTTGTTTCATGGGGTGCCTCTTAACTCTTGCTATAAGAGAACAAAATTTGCTCCCTGCCTACCTTCCCCATGCCATCTGTGGTTGTATAGCCCTCAGGTATAAATCACCTCCACCATCTCTGTTACCACTGTAGGGGAACAGAAGAGTCTTTGTCTCTTTAGTCCTTCTTCATGTCTAATGCTTCTGATCACCCACTTCATTCTTTCCTCTACCTTGTCTAATTCTTCTATATCTCTTTGGGAAAAGACTGATCACAGCTGCACACAGTAGCCATGGTGTGTGTGCCCTGTAGATTTCTGTACCAGCATTGCTTACTTCTTTACTCCCGAGCATGTACAGCACAATAGCAATGATAATTATTCCACTCTGCCTTATCAGTGTGTATTTCTAAGGCTACTGAAAGGTAATCTTCTGAGGTAAGTGAGTAGTCTGTCCTTCAGTGCCCGTTCACTCACCAGCGTTCCTGGAAGCTGGTCCTGGAAGAAGAAGTTGCAAGTTTGTGGTGTTGGTACACACTCCCTGAACACTTGATATGTTCTGATAAGCCACTGAGGAGGTGATCAGATTGATTCTGCATGCTACAATGCAGTCTGGCCTCAAAAGCATCATCAAAGATCAGTGGAACAGTTTGCTCTCCAGCCATATAGCCCAGAGGATCTCCAGGATTTACTCAGTGTTTTCAGACGCTAAAAAACTCTGACCTTCTCAAGGAGGTGCTTGAAATTTCCTGAAGAAATTTAAAATCTTTCTGTTACTAAATTTAGCCTAGATCCAGCTCAGTGAAACATTAAGCATTAAACATCTGCTGAACATGAAGAACTAAGAATGCTAAAAATGTGTAATCCCATTCCTATTTAGGTCTTTATTCATTGTGGTGATTAAACATGTGCATTTGTGCTGTGCTGCACTAGGATCTAAGTACCTGCATGCAATTAAACACTGTGCTGAACCAAGTCCCAAATCCAACATTGCTGCACAAGATTTTAACCTATATTTCTGTCTACTGTGCACCTCAGTTAAGTGCAGAGAATATTTATTACTCTAACAGATAGTTTTCAGTGAAGAGGGATTTACATTAAAGTATGTCACATGCTAGTTTAATGATTCCAGCTTGCTGAATTATTTTGTGATAAGAATAACTAATAAGTTCAATGTATACATATATAATACTATATATATAATAATATCTTTTGATTAACCACTTCCAGACTGTTCTAAGCAGCAGTGTGTTTTCAGGTTTGGCTATGCATACACCAGAAAATTCTGGGGCTATGTGTACAGTAAACTAGTCAGAGTTTCGTGTGTTTTTTATATATATATATTTATATATATGGGATTTATTATAAAGAATACCTGAAAAACAGGATAGAAGCAATTTCAAATCTCATCTAATCTGATCCATTGCACTTTGGGCTATAAGCTTGTATGACCATTAAGATCTACAACAGTGCAAAGGCTTCAAGAGACAACACAAACGCTGCTGTTAATGCTGGTGCTCCCAGCTATCCCTGGTTTCTTTCGGGTTTGCATTGTGAGCTTATTTAGACAAGAATGCTTCTTTCAGCAGTGGCATCTGCAGCGTATTGAATATTGGAGCATCCTGACATCCATTCTGCTTTCATCCAGTTGAATTGCTGGAGTGTCTGAGATGCAAAGAAGTCCCAGGGCTTGCCCAAGGCCACACAATGAGTCAGTGGCACAGCTTTTTTTAAAAAGAGAATAATTTTCCTGTCCCTTTGCTTAACAACTTTATTGCAAGGCATCCTTTATACACATTAGATTATTTCTCTTTTCAGAACGGATGGATCTTCATGGGTACACCTTATGCTTCCACTCACATGCTCGATAACCTTTCCTAATGGAAAAATTCTTCCCTAGTAATTACTAGTGGTTTGTTTTTTTTTTTTTCTCCTTGTTCTATGAAGTCAATGGACAAAATAAGCTAAATAAATTGATTTTCCTTGGCATAAATAAAAATACTAAAATTGTTGTCAGCATTGGCTATTATACAGCCCTGTCTTCTCTCTTGTTTTGCAAACCTGGCATTACTCTCTTCAGAAGCTTTTCTCCTCCAAGACCTACCATGTAGTAGTTCCATGGAATGATTGCATGACATCTTCTCATGCCTTATAACTACCCAGCCACTTACTTCTAAAACTTATTATTATTGTTTAGATTTAGCATTAGTATTATTTATTTCTAAGTGGAAACCAGAATGTTGTTCTATTCATGAGTCTTGTGTCTTTGTCTTTTGAATTCAGATTTTTTTTTTATGAGGCCAGAATTCCACAGAGGTGATAGACTTATGCCAATGGATGGCAGTGTCTGCATCCTTGGAAATACAGCAGCAACAGTACAAAACACCATGTTGCTGGCATGCCAATGTGCTCAGGTTTAAATTGATAACCTGATAATGCCTCAAGAGACCTGAGGGTACCCACAAACACTGTAAATAGAAATGGGGTTTTTACCCTAAAGTTCACTGGGACACAGGGTTATTTTTTAATCTTTACAGAGTAGATTTTGACAAAATTCATGAAACGCCATCAGGAGTTGAGTTCAGCTGCAGCATATGTATGTGAACTTGCGATCTGATCAGTCTTGGGTTGCTCCTTGGCAGAACCAGCCCTACTTACCATTGTCTTCACTCAGCCATATGTTCATCTTTGCTCTGTCCTTGATTGTGTCCTCACCACCTTACTCCCAGGGACAATAAGAAACAGGTAAAATTTAAATTAGAATTTTTCCCTTGGAAGAATACAGTGAAGAGAAATAAAGTTATTCTGAGCTGCTTGGTCACTGCTATTTTTGGGTTACAGTGAGTGAACCCTCTATTAAGCAGTGTTGCTTGCTACACAAGCTGGCAGAAAATAGGCTCATACAATGAGTTTTTTCTCACATGACATCCAACATTTCTTGTGTCTCACTTGCTTCCATGGGAATATATGAATAAATCCAATAAAAAAAGAAAAATCACTCCTTTTTATTCCCACTCTGTTCACCAGATGTGCAAACTCATCTTGGCTTTGGTTGCCAGCCGGGCATCCTTTTTTGTTTATTGACTTACCCTCAGTAATGTGGGTTCCCCCAGGGCCAAATCCTGGGTTCACTTAGAGCCCTATACCCCATGGTCCTCAGCGGGTGCTTGCACTCACATGGTGGGTGTAGAGCTGGGAATATGTCCCTGCCTGCGGGGTTTAGTCAGCATGTCCACAGGGATGCATAAAGTGGACTAGAGCCCATCACCCTCCCATGCTGTTGGGAGTACTTGGCACAGCTAGCAAAAATTAGCATAACTGAGATCATATACATTTTCATTAATCATTGTGAGCCTTAAATAAAAGCAGTCCTGTTGGCAGCTCTGATTAAGAGCTTTCCATTGATCATAAAAGCCTAACACTAAAATGAATTGTTTAATGTTGAAGGATTGAGATAACAGCCAAATAATTTGATTTATCACAAAACCAAGACATAAGAAGAAAAAAATATTTCAAAATAAGAATGCTACAGTCTCTGTGGCAGGCCCTGAGCTAATTTCAGGCAGAAAAGAAAAACATCACAGCCTCCATGGCCAAGTTTGCACCACAAGACAGGGTGGTCACAGCCCCTCACTGCCTGATGGGTGCCTTGGCCAGCACTAATATGGAGGAAGGAGGATTGATATGCTTTAGATTTGCACTATAAGCCCATTCCTCTGTTTTGTGTGTGTGCTTTCAGATGCCCTCGCCATAATAGATATACATTTTTATACAAAGCAAGAAAATGAATGCAAGTACTATACATCGTGAGCGGAATTCACCTTGCCTGACCACTTCAGCCATCTGAAAGCTGGGCACTTGGGCTGGTTATTTATATTTAATAGTCCCTATTGTTACTGGAAGGAGAGAAAGCAGCTCTTTGGTGCATACCTATTGGAGGACATATGAGTCACCTTCTGGAGGCATTTGTTTCTGTTCACTGTCTAGGAAGGGTATCATGACTCTTAGGGTAGATCAGACACCTAGTTTTTAGATTAAGCTAGATACTGTTATTCCTCTCTGTGTGTGCAGGATGATAGAAAGTGTGAATGAATAACACCATTCCTCATCTTTAGATGCTGATGAGCTCACAGAACTCATTCACAAGAATTAATCTCCTATTCTGGTGCATGCTGAAGGCTCCCACAGAGCTCACCATCCCAAATACACTTGAAAAATCCCCTACCACACTCCTGATAATGACCAATAAAAACAGAGCTCCTCTTCTGATCACCATTGTGACTACGTTCAGCAACATGATTTTCTTTCAGGATGGTGGACTCCTTGGAATGTTTTTTGCCATTCATCCTCAACCCTGTAAGTCTCAGAGAATAAAGGAATAGGGAGGCAGTGGACGAGTCATTTGGAAGAAATGAGACATAATCCAAACTTCTCTATGCCTGCTTAGTTACCAAAATGTCTGCTTTGGCTCTGTTAGCAGCTAAGCATCTGTCAAGCTGCTCTGCTGTAACCCAAGCTTACTCAGTGGCCAGCCAACTGCAGGCTGGGCAGTAGAGCTCTACCAGGGCTTAAAGCAGACCTTGCCTGTGAACTGTGAGCTGTGCAGAAAGAGTTGGGAGAAGCCCCAAAACTTGCCGGCTCCTTCACTTGTCATAAGAAGACCACACTTGCCTTTGGGTGGGCAGGAGTTTGCAAAGGAAGTGTGGTGTCCAAGTGCATGTGCCAAGTGTGGGAACATACACACAGAGCATGAGACATGTTCAGGTAGTGTGTGTCAATCATCTCATCAGGGCTTAGAGTACAGCAAGCTCCAATATGGGGCATGTGTGTGTGTCATATCCTCCTAACCTTCATTAGCTTGAAGCCCGTTCAGTGTGCCTTATTCATAAATGTGTGTGCATGTTTGTTTGTGAGCATATGTTTTAAAAACGAGTGCATAAGCTACTTTAGTCTGCCACCCAAATCCTCCTCCAAGTCTCCCACCTGGTTTATTCAGGACTCATCTTGCTTTGGTTCCCACTTTAATGGCTGCATTTCTTTTGCCTTCTCCATATGCATGAAGGTGCATAGATGCCAAACAGCATCAAAAATCCCCACAATAATTTCCTCCTGGAGATCTGCCAGCAAAAAATAGGGCAGACAGCAGCTCTGTCCATACACTGTTGGGGTAGAATTAATCTGTTCCTTTGTTTTTAAGGGGGGAGCTGTAGTGTAAGTCAGCCTGGCTCTCACCCTCCTCCGCAGGAAGAATGTTCCTGGGTTTCACTATTCCCTTGTTGGTGGTTGAGCTTCACTATTCCCTTGTTGGTTGTTGAGCATCGGAGCTGAAGATTTCTCTTTGAGTCATGATTTTCAAGTACTGACCCTTTAAACTTCCTGGCATCGGATCACTTTAATGTCTTTGTCCTCTTTATTGCCCAGCAGATATTGACTCTTACAGCACCACAATGGTAATGGCTTTGCTTTTGGATATGGCGCTTTAAACATTTTAGCAGGGCTTAGTCACAGGCAAATAAGTGCAGGGGAAATTCCTGTTTAGTGTTAGTGCCCTTGATTTGGTGGCTGTGCCTCCTTGGGGCAGCTCCCTGTGGATGAATTTGAATTTTTCAATAAATAAGTGAATATTAAAGCATGAAGGGAGCATTCTTTCTCCCCTGTTGTTGTTTCTTTGTTTCTTTTGAAGTTTATTCTGTATTCTAATGTGATTTGCCCGTGTGAATAGGAACATTCCAAGCACTATCTGCTGGCTGTGATCGCAATAAACAGCAGAAGCCACTAATGGAGTCCCTAGCACATTTTTGGAAGAGGAATATAGATGGCATATGGCACAGAAGAATAATTTCATACTAATAAGCAAAAACCAGTTATTAGTGAGACACTGCTTTGTAGTGTCTAATGGTGTTATGGATAATGAGGGGTGGTTAAGGAGAACCTGTTCTGAGCGCTGGGAAATAGGCGATCTCTCCCCTCAGCAGAAACAATACCATTCCCAAAACGTCATCAGTCCTTTGATAGACTTTGGGGGAAGCTGTCACAGTGTTCAAAGGCGCACTGCAGCACAGCTTTGGGACTCGGCTGTGCTGCTGCTGGCAGGAGAGCTTGCTGGCAGCTCTACTACAAAGCCAGGCCAACCTGAGCAGCAGTACAGAAAACCCTGCAGGTGGCATGGCCATGCAGCCATTGACATTGTGCTGCCATCCCTGCATGTTCACTAGCAACTAATGTTTGGGTTTGTGTCCACAGCAGTGAAAGCTTGTCAGAAGTAAGAGTCTGAATTATTTCCAGGTTGTTTCAGGAAAGGGTTGT
>JANHGB010049409.1:30260-65365 GCA_026283785.1 Coracopsis vasa
TTGTTGGTTTATTAAAAAGCAGTACCTGTCACAAGACTATGTTATAGACATTGAAAGAAGATCAGCAATGATAGGAGTGTTCATAGTTTGTGCTTCTCCACAGGTAACTTTGCCAGTGTACCACAGTTCTGGCTTGCAAACAGGTCTCCAGTTCTGCACAGCCCCTGAAGGAAACCGTGCTTATTTTGACAAAAAAAAAAAAAGGGAAGGAAAGGGATGACACTTGAGGATATGTGACCATGTGTGAATGCATGATGGCCAAACTTCTCAAAAGTCGCTACTGATGTTGGGTGCCTCAGCTCCCAGCGACTGAAATGAGCCATGCTGGCAGAGAGCTGCATGCCCAGAGTGCCCTGATGAGCCACAGGCGCTCCACACACAGCCATGCTGGATAGCTCAGTCCACTGACAGGCTGGGTCAAGGGACCTCTGCAGCAGCAACGGATGGCTGTGTCCTTCCTACCCCTGTGCTCACAAGACGACCTTGGTCTGGACCCTGTCCCTTCGAAACAGCCTCACTGCAGATGGGCAGACTCACAGCCCAGTGGTTCCCCCCTCAGCTGGCATCGCAGTGGCCCCTGTCCTTCCCCTGCAGCACTGATACCCCTGTCAGAAATTAGGGGTCCTATTTTAAAAAATAGGGGTCATGTTTAAAAATAAAGCCAGCAGCAGGTTCCTATTGCAGCCATCCCCCCACATGCCCATCATCTCACCATGCAAGGGGGCCTGCGGGGCCGGCCTCTCCATGGCCCCCAGCCACCAACATCTCCCCACACCCCACTAACGGCAGCACCTCCCCTGGATTTAACAAGGGCAAACAATAATAATAATAATAACAAATAATAATTCCATGTGGAATTATTATTAATAATGACAGCAGCAACACTGGTGCCAGCACCCCCCGCTCCACACATGCAGGCCTCATGCCCATACCAGCCTGTGGGCCCCAGTGCTGCAGCAGCCGCCCTTGGTGGCCATAGGAGCTGCCCTGCTGCACTCCCCGAAGGGTTTCCCCAAGGTTTCTCTCCCACACCCCTACATAGCTATGGTTCCCTCACTCATGGAAATACAGCCACCTCTGGAGCAGCTGTCCTGCAGCTGCATTCACCCAGAAACTGCTACAAAAAGCTGTTTGCAGGGGCACTTGCCCAGGGTTCAGAGCCATAGCAGGGTGCCCGTGCACCCAGCCTGCACTACCTTCCTTACTTCAAGCCACACTCAACTGAAAAGCTGAAATGTTGCTGAACAGGGTTCATGGGATGGGGGTGGCAGAGTGTTTTGTTCCCCCTCTCTGGAACGCACAGGCCAGCTGGTGAACATGAGCCAACACAGCTCCACAAAACCCACCCCCTGGCCACCGGCCATCCTCCCCTGATGAATGAGCTGCAACACACTCAAAAGGTGAGAAGGCCCAGCCTTACCCGCATCTCACAAACCTCAGCAAAATGGGAAGTAAAAACCTGTGAAATAGGCTTTTATTTGTTTATTTCAATTCAGGTTTTAGTTTTTGTTCTTGCTTTCTGGCTCCCTGCCGCTGTGCAGCATGCCCGAGTGGGTGAGTGCTGCGGCAGGGTGGGAAAGAGGGCGGCCATCAGGTCTGAAGTGTTCAAGTGAACACCGTGCTTTTCCTAGAGTAACATCAGGCCACCTTTTGTGCTCAAATTGTAGTAAAAATAAATACAGCTAGAATGTGTGGGCAAGGTTTGGAAAAGGATTAAGGGGACGTTTCAACATTGGTCTCACTGAAGTGGAAATGATTTCTGATAGCCAGCTGGAAGCTGGCAGAGGCACTAGGCTGAAGTTGAGAGTTCATGCAGCTGGGGTTTCATAATACAAAATTGCTAGTCTTTCATTTATTACTTGAGTCAGATCCTAAAATCTTATTTGTATGATTAGTCCCTCTGGGCCATATCCTTATTTCTTTTACACCAGACTAACTCAGAGGAGGGGACGTCTGTGATGCAAAGCCTCCTCATTAAAAGGTCCCTCTAGAATGGAAAAATAAAAACCAGCTATGGTAATGTCCTCTAGCCTGGAGCTAGGAGGCATGGACCAATACAGAAAATAAGCTACACACCAGGCAGCTCTCTTCAGCAGAACTAGAACAGCCCTCCAGAGCCCACCACTAGCTCCTTCTTCAGATGAGGGCTCAGTTCAAGTACCTAGTACTAATCATCCAGCTCATTAATTTTTTGGGTCCAATTTACCTCAAAACCTGCTCTCCCCTCCACATTGAGCCGCACAGCAGCCATTACTAGGGAAGCATTTGGCGCAGAGATGGCTGGCTCATTTGTTTGAACCCACAACCAGGTGCCCAGGATAGTGTGGGGTTCCTGCTAGTTTGCTGACTGATGCTGATTAGGAGTGAGCCGACACCAAACTTTCTGGAACCTCTGTTCAGGAAGTGTCATATGTGCCCTTCCTGCATATCTAATCCCATGCCTGTCTATCTCCCACACAGACAGTTTGGTGCTCCTTGCATCTGGTGGAAAAAACTGCCATATTTTGACTTCGGAGCTTGTACCTTTATCAGCAGCCTCCTGCAGTAACAGCTGTGGAATGAAAAGGTGAGGAAGAAAAGACAGGAGGAGGAAGATGAAGGAAGTGGCCAGGGTCTGTGCCACACAACATGAACTCAAATGAAGGTAGCATGCTTTCTGGACCATGTTCGTGCTGTGTGAATATCCCCAACAAAACAAGAGATGGGTAAAAGACTGTGGAGCAAGAGCCTGCAGAGTCAGGGCTGCAGGGACATGTACAGTGCACTTACTCAGGGATGTAAGAGGTTCCAGGATCCGGGGCAGAAATTCCCCAGCAGAAACGTTATGCTGGGGGGAATCCACCAATTACTCCTGTTAGCACCTGCAAGCATACTTTTTAACAAAGCAGCCTTCTCTCACCCTGTGGAAAAGCACAGCATATCCCGCCAGGCTAATTAAATAGCAGCCCCTCCCTTACCAATAAGTGCAGTGGGTGTGGGTAAGCTCAGCCCATGCACACAAAGGGCAACCATTCCACAGTCGTATTCCAGCAGGGAAATAAAAACATCCTGCAACAGGGATCTGCTCTGCGCCTGATGCCATAACGCTCGCCCTGCAAAGCAAGCCCTCCTTTGCCTCCCACCCAGCCAGAGCAGCTGCATGCTGTGCTGCCTGCACCGAGCCTGCATCCAAGTTCATGGGACCAGGCTGGCTTCTTGGCTCAGCTTCCTAGGCCGAGCCTAATGGTCAGCCAAGGTGCATGTAACACCACATGCTGTGGAGCAGTTATGTTTGTCAACCTGGAGGGCTTTGTGCAAGTCCTATAAAACACAGGCAAAGTATATGCAGCACAGCGTGGCTCGTTGTGCAGTGCAGTGATGTCGTCTGCACCTGGACACCTCTGGGACCAGTTACCATTGCCAAGGGTGGGATAAAAAGTACTTTGTTTCTTGACTGCGTTTTTGAAAACTGAGAAGACTGCTCAGGGATTTCTGAAGCTTGAGTTGATTAGCAGTTAACGATGTGTGTCCTGAAGAAAAAGCAAGATTAAATATTATGCTCACATTGAGCAGGGCACTTTAAGCTTGAGATTTACAGCTATTTTGTTGGTATTTCATGAAGTGTTTAGGTCTGCTCAACTCTTGGTTACACAGCCGCTTGGTATTTTGAACACTCATTTTATGCAGATATAACTTAAACAACCGATCATGTATTAAAGAATGTAAGTGTATGTGTTATAGCTGCACATTAACTCTCAGGAAACGCTATTGGAAAACAGACATCCAGTGGAATGGGAGTCATTTCTTCAGCAACACACAGGTCCATGCTGTAGAGCTGCCGGCTTATCCCAGGGTCATCCCAGCACCCAATACTTTGCAGCTCAGGCACTGCACCTTCCAGCCTGGAAAACACACTGCAGGGAAGCTGGTCACCTCAGCCTCTCAGCTAGAGTTGCCTTATACTCACTTTTGGAGCACTGCACAGTCCTGCCCTTTCCCACATGTATTTCTGAGTTATGTTGCCCACCTGTGGCCTCCACCCTGCAGGCATGTCCCAGCTCAGCTGCCTGGGTGTCATTCTTGAACTGTTTCTGTCCACAGCCCTTAGAATGTGATGCAGCTTTCCTGTGGGAAGCTACTCTTACTACTTTCCTGTTTTGGTGCTTTGCTTCCTGAAGACCTGCTTCTGTCATCTCATCCATGCATAGACTGGTTTAAAAGAAAGGTGAAGAAGGAGATGACGCTCCATGATCTCTGAGGAGAGAAAAAAATCACACCTTATTTCTAGGGCTTTTTCTCTATAACAACATGAACATGTGCTTATAAAGATGCACAAGAGAATCAAAGATATGGTGGAACAGGGTTCAGCGTCACTGACAAGTCTTGGGAGGGCAATTGGGTTGCTGAGATGCTCTGATTCCTGTACACCATCGTTTCACTGCCCTTGTTATTCAGGCTAAGTAGATTCAATGAAGCATAAATATGCCCAGCCGTTCATCATGTCATTTTGCTATAGAGACATACCACAAGATCGACACCTAACGCATCATACTTAGTGAATGGTGACAATACAGTGCATAAAATGAGGGCCGTAGGTTTTTTTCCCTCACTTTGAGAAATTTCTGTCGCACAGTACCACTTGGGCAAAAGAATAATTATTTGCCAGCATAGGAAATGTAGCAAAGCAGACCAAGCTGGACAAAAGCTTCAGGCCCTACATAGCTATTAAGAGTTTCTAATTAATTGAACACTCAGCTGATAAATGCACACAGCCACATTTGGATAGGTATCTTGTTAAAAGCAACCCTTCTGCCCTAGAGAAACCCTAGGGAAATAATTTATAATGCAAGCCTGTGGTGTACTTTATAATATACAAAATGTGTATCTCAGGCTGAAAAAAGGCTAAAGCTAGAAGTGGCTCAAAGAAATGAAGCAACACATGTCTCAAACACTTTGAAACTAGATGTACATTCATTAGTCTACATATGAATTGATAAAACTTGTACTTTCAGTTTGCTACACACACAGACAGAAAAAGCAGAGTAACTAACATTGCTCAGTAGATGCTCTGTGATATTACTGTTGTTGAAAGTACAGAGCTTATACAGATTTTGTTATCAGCATAGCTGTGAAAACCTTCCAACTTTCTCTTCTCCTCTCTTACTTTCCAAAGCAAAGCTGAACTTCTATCTTGCAAGAGGTACTATAGCTCACATTATAAATTGATTCTGATCCTTGGCCTGACTGAACCCACTCTGTGTGGCCAGGGGGGATTAGCAGAAGTCAGCTCAAGTGATTTTTTAAATTTTTTTTAGAGGGAACAGGATGCATTGTATGTATGTGAACCTTCCAAGGCAGCTTAGCTAAGGGACAGCAGCGCTGCCGACTGGGATAATAGCACTGCTAATAGGTATAGCACATCTTCCAAATGCATTCAAAATACTCATGGCTGCATCTCCTTTTTTCTTTATCTTTTCAAGTAACAAACACCAATGAAAAGCTATAAAATAATACTTTATTTTCACTAACATCCTCTTGAAGGAAATGTGACTTAGTTGGAGTTATCTGCTAATTTGGGAAAGAAAGGTTGTTTTAATGCACTGTAAAACAACCATTTGAATTGCGTTTTAGCACTGGTTTTCTGTAAAAGTCTAAAGGTCACGTTCCTACTTACTGTGGGACTATATCTGGTGTATATCCAGATTCACAAATAGCTAAAGAATAAAAATTCTTTCTTTGGCAGCTGGAACAAAGCATCTTAAGCAAAATCATGTGTTTGAATCTACATCCAGACATGAGTCTTAGTAGTACAGGTCTGGAAATTTCTTCTACAGTCAGACGTACATTGCAAGCCCTGTATTTTAAACAGAGCACTGGGCTTAATTTGCACTGCTTTGTCCATACAAAGAAAAATACAGATATTCACAAACATGACCCTTGGATCATTTTGACAATACAGTTAGAATTTAGAAGAATAAACTCATCTGGCTAATTTGGTTTGGCTTTCTAGGAGATCCCTTCTTTAGGCAGACCTTTCTACCTCTAGAGCTGGGCATGGGACACTTCTTCAAACAGCAAGCTTTTGTACATGTCCGAGCTTGAAAAGCATTTTGAAAGCAAAACAAAGTAGAATTGCTTCAAATGCTATCACAAACTCCCTTCCTTTTGCATTAAAATATGGTTCATGACTTACTACTGATTTCCTCTGAACATAATTACTGGCTGAGAGTTTTACCCAGTATTTTGATGGGATATCAAAATTGTGGGTTCTTCTACCCGGTGACTGTTCGTGTTGCACAAATTTTATGGGTCATATGATAAGATTTTTTTCTGCTTGGATGAATAAAACATTTTATGTAAGAAAAAAGCCAAACACCACTAGTGAATGAGGTGCTTCTGGCACAAACACTTAGAGGACTACTCATTCATTCTTAAAATTCATGCCACTTTCCCACACAAGGGTTGTCACATACTTGGCAGTGGTCCAAATAGCATAAAACATAATCTAGGAATAAAAGCAACTGCATGCAGGTTTTTTAGCAGCAAAACATCTACAGATCGGATTCTGAAAAAAATATATTTTCAGCCATTTCTATTAACAGTGTTTGCTGTAAAACAAAACCTACTTACACAAATGGCTGTGTGTTACTCCTTCTGGCTTGGGTTGTTGGTTGGTTTTTTTTTTAACCCTTAATTCCTGCATTTTATCTTCTTTTGTGGGTTTGAGTCAGACCATCAGTGTTATTTTCATAGAGCTGTTTGTGTTCTAATTAAGCAATAAGGAGCAGAGCCCATCCTGGGGATTAAGAGTGACTTGGAGTGTTGACGCAAAGCTGAGAGCCATTAGCGACACCTGGCCATTAATTCCCCAAGAGATGCTAGTGCGAAACTCATCACGGCTGTTTCTAACAATCCTTGCTGTTTTTTTTAATGGAGAAAAATATGGTTTTTGACTTTTGGAAAATACCAGAGGGCAGGCGAGATTACTACAGTTTACCATCGAGGAGTTGACAAGAATAAAGGGAATATGGATGACTACAGGAAAATATTTTCTTGTCAGCCCCCATGCACATTCCCACAGCAAGTAGATATGCAAAATACAAATCTGAGAGAAGAGGTGGGAGATATTTTCTGAGCTGATAATTTACGATAAACCAAATTTCATTAGACAAACACATCTGACTTCCAAACTGCACAACTCTTGCTGTTTATCAGGTTTTAAACCACTCCTGTTACTGTTGCTTGATAACCATATAGAATAACAATATCAAAAGCTTATCCAATTAACATATTTACACTTTACTTGTCAGAGAGGGAATGGTGGGTATACCCTCTAAGCACTGTTGCATTCCTGCTGGAAATATATTAACCATTCCCATCCCTCCCCCCATCTCTCCTCCATGCTATTACAGCACTTTCGTCTGAGACAGACTTGCATTGCTTCTGGGAGAACACTTTCACTAAATTCTTACAGGATATTAATGGACATTCATGTATAGTATTGCCATATGAATGTTTCAATGACCTAGATAAATGTGCATCGTTTCCTTTGTGTGTAATGGGCATGAGTGTTTAATTATGACAAGTTGTGACTTTTGTAGTTTATCTCAGCCCCCCAGGGAGCCCTTGAAAATGAAATTTCCTATTCCCTGGTATGCAGCGAGTGCAATTTTACAATAATGCTATACTAGGATATCATAATCCTTGTTATTTCCTTCTTTTTTCTCCACTTAGTGTATACAGAGAAGTACAAAAACTGAAACTGGAGTTCATGTGAGAAGGTGGGTTTGTACAGAAAGCAAGTTACAAATGAAAAGAAAGATTTAATGGAAAATGGAATTGCAAGACACCAATCAGGATGATTTTTTTTTTTTTTTAAGTCACTTAAATTACTGACCACGCATTAATTCTGAGGTTAACTCCATTGGTTAAACTAATCACTATTAATCAATGAAGCTGTTAATCAAATTGCTGAGAGCACAGGGCCGAGTAAATTGGACAGTCAGATAATCTCTTGGGCTGACCAAAGATGCAGAAGAGTTTGACACACCCCCCCACCAGAAAAATAAGCGACGAAATAACTAGCTTGCCTGCTATCTGCAAAAGATGTCTATTTGCAGCAACATTAAACCCTGCTATGCCTTAAGTTTTGGGGCTATTTTTACCCATCTCCTGCCTTTCTGCCAAATGGTGCTTTTGCCCCACACTTGCACCCTCTCTCTCATGTATGCACATGTTAGTGAGGATGGAAAAGGCGCGCAATAGAGAGGTTTCAAGTGGGGGATTGATGGCCAGTGATTGTGAAGCCAAATCACTCACTATACTTGCTTTGCACTACACGATTTCCTGCTGCTGTTTCTAGTTGCAGTAGATAATAAAAACTGTTACAAAACCCTCTTAACAAGAAAACAAAACACAGATGGCATTTTGAATGTAAAGCATCTGGGGATGGCAATTGACTCTGGCCTCAAAAGCTATTTTGTTCCATCCTGGTTTTCTTGCTAAAGTGAGAAAGGGACGGCAGGAAACGGTGTGCAAGTTGTTGAAGTGAACTTTGCAAGCTACCAAAAAGCTAACCCTATGCTGGAAAGTAACCGGGTCTGGGGGGGATCATGGCTTTCAGGAATGCCCAGGGCTAATGTGTAATATCATTATCCTCTTATCTCTTGAAGCCTTGGCTGAGAGATCCATCTCTAAGATGTTCATTCCTCAGATTGAAAGCCAACTATTTGAGGACCTGCATGGATACTTCTAAAAGAAAGAAAATATGGTTATTATTTGTGTTATAAATTCTGCAAATGAAATAACAGTCAAGGATTAAAAAGCAGATGATGTCTCACAGAAAAATTTTAAAAACATCCCATTGAGAAATATTTATGTCTTGCATCATATTTTAAGTCTTTATCCGCCTTTGTTCTTTGGTAACACAGATCTGGAAATCAATTACACAGCGTATGTTTGGCATAACTTCACTGACCCCTTTTGTGTTCGTTAGCTTGTCTTTACAGCCCAGCAACTCAGAGATCAGCCAGGTTCAATTTCAATGCAAAGGTCCCTGCAATGAATGCATTCATCTATTCCCAGGGGCCATCCTTGGAGAGTGCTACCTGCTGGGGGAATATTACCCGTTTTTTTGTGAGAACATGAAAACAGATAATGACAGATAACAAAATGGCTATGCCCTCATCCTTGTTGGCAAGCGAAAAGCAATGGAGCGTATCTCAGGGAAGATTTATACCAAGATCCTTTGGTCTTACTCCCTGGTGTGAGGCTGATGCAGGCCACGTGGGCTGCTGCAATTTATGCTGACTGCTAAGGCCAGCAGACATGAATTTCACCAAGCAAGAGAGGGGCTTCCGTATTTGCTGTGTTGGGTGTCTTCAGGCCTCCAGGGTCTGGGTGGAAATGATTTACTGACAATAGGTGTAGGCGTCTGCATTTAGCCACATATTTAGATGGCTTTTTCTGGCTCTTTCCTCCATGGAAGCTGCCAGTATTGCACTCAGGTGGTCCAGAGTCTGCTCAGCAAAAGCAATATGATGCAGAGTGGACTGAAATCTGGGGAGCAAGCAAGAGGTTAAACATCACGTATTTTACTGTACCTACTGGCAGTGGCATAACTTCACTGACCCTTTTTTGTGTTCATTAGCCTGTCTTCGCAGCCCAGCACCATAGAGATCAGCCAGGTTCAGTTTCAATGCAAAGCTGCCTGCAATGAATGCATTCATTTACCCCCAGTGGCCAGGCTTGGAGATATGATGCAGAGATAGATAGGAAATCTGGGGGATGTCAAGAGGCTTGACATCGCAGAGCTCTTTCTTCCTACTGACACTGTTCCTCTCTCACCAAACACATCATGAATGCACCACCATGTCTACGAGGGGCCTGCCATGCAACAAGGGACAACTTGATGAAAACCAGATTGAATGCAAGTCAAGCTGGCATGGATTTTGCTTGATTAGTTTGGATATGAAAAATTCGTGACAGGTATATGACAACGTGTTGGGCACAGCAGAAGAGTGAGTGAGTGGGTTTCATATTTTGCTGAGGATAGCTGATGCTTGACTGGCTTTGTGTCTGGAACAGTATCTGCCTAGAGTTCACAGTTATTCTGAAGATGGGGTATTAGCTTAATCACCTACCTTACTCATTGTGGTGTTACTCACTACTTCCCAGTGACTCGAAAATATCAGAGTTCAGTGCAGGTGCTCTGACTCTGGGGCATGTTTTAGGTCCTACTGTTTGAGCATCTTGTGTAGTTTTTGAGAAGCAGAAGGGATCTGCGTGTGGAAGATACTCATCATTGCTCTGTTGCACTTGCCCAAATTTTCAACGATAATGGCATTTACGACAGTCACAATAGCTTCCCATTGACCAGGAGGCCAAGCAAGAGTAACATCTGCCAGAAAGAACCTCCAGGGGACTTTCTGGAAGGTCGTTACAGCAGAGGCTGTGCAGTGCAATGAAAGCCAGCAAGTGCAATGAAATCCAGCCATGCTTTCTCTTAATCATGCTCTGTGTAATGCTGTTTCAGGGAAGTACCTAAGTCTTGTGCTTGAGAAAATTTGCTTCTGTCAGATTGTAGCAGGGCACACATCCACTGAGAGCTATTTGAATCCTGTCTGGGATGTCACAGAAACTGGTAGTCAAAAAGGAAATGGCCTCAAGACATTCAGCAAGGGCTGTGACACACACGTCCAGCACCTTCCCTGCTGAAAGAGGGGTCTGTTGCAGGATGATGCTTGCCCCTGTATGAGTTGTGTGAAGGTGTTGTGCTTTGCTGCTTACCAGTCTCTGGTGTTAAGATGTGGGAGCTGCTGCCTTAGAGTCCTGCAGCAATGCTGCATTGAGGCATAGAAGTCTTTCTTCAGCAAGGCAAACCTAGGTAAGAAGTGATCACCAGAGAGTCCAGAGCTTGTCCATGCAGTCTTCAGGTGTGTACCTGCCCAGGACTTTCTTATTAGTGGCGAAGGCCCCTAGGCACTGGTGCAATGCATAGAACAGCCTTCCCTGGGACATGCAGCAAGTCTGCTCTTCTTGAGCCTTTGGTATAAAGTTTCTCTGTGGGCTTGCACTTATGCTATGTGAGCATGCACGGGCTGTGAGGTGTATCTGGTGTCAAACTTGCTGCATACATGTAGAATACCCTCACAACATGGGGGTCTAAAGACCTAGCCCTCTTACAGTCTACAGCACCAGAGCAGCAGGTCTTCCTCAACTGAGGACAAGGCCAGAAAGTCTTTGTGGAGGTAAGCAATCTGTACTTAAAGCCTCTGGCACGGCTTTAAGCACAGATACAGATGATTGAAAACATGTCACCTCACTTATGTGACAGGACACATCCTCCACCCATGTGGAGGACAAGGGTTTGAACCTGACACTCTGATATGATGTTACTTCATCCTTCCCCTTCAGATTCCTTTTCTTTACCTCCTCTGTCTGTCATTATGGATCTTTCTCTCTGCCGCTGCTGCCTCCGCTCTGAAAAACATTTCAAACACAGCTTCACTGAAGCCATATGTGTGGTTTGCAGAGCTCCTGTTGGTCTGATCAAAAAGGTGGAGGTTGTTGGAGAATTCAGAAACATTACAAGGGAGCACGGACCCATGGCATTCATTCTTCATGAGGCCAGACAGTGGCTTAAACCCTCACTCGTCCCTCAGGAGGCAGGTATTACTTTCTCCTCCTCCTCGTCTGCTTCTCCAGGCTGCCAAGCACCTGGCCTATTCCTGGGAATTACCCGACCTGATACCATTAGATGCATGGCCAGCTCTGCTCTCATACTGATCTCTTAGGCCCAGATAATAAAATTATAGTACTTACATGAAAAATACAAAGTTTGGCATGACGACGAAGTGCTACATTTAGTACTCTAGACTAGACATATATGTGTGCGTATACATATGTAAACAAAAACAGACCTAGTGTTTTGGTGTGTGTATTTTCATCAGTCTGCCTACAAAATCAGAGGTGGCAGATGGCTGGTCTCTCAGCAGGACAGGAGTTAGGATTATTTGGGTACCTTAGCTGATCCTTAATGCATATTCAATTCAGTTTAATGCTAATTTTGATAGCTTCTTTAACCTGGGGTATTTTGTGTTCTTTGATGTGAATGCAGGGTTCATTCTTGACTTTGTTTTTGCATGTGTGTGTGTTTGGTGAGGATAGCAGCATAAGCTAAGGAAGAAAATGATAGTGTGCGAACATATATTACCCTCCCAGCAGGTCATGTTTGCCTTAGGCATTTAGAGAGTGAAATACCTGGAAATTTTGCATTGGAGGACTACAAGACCAGGAGGAATAACTAGAAGGGTGTGGATGGCCAGATGTGGGCCAGGAAGCAGACAGTTGACGACTAGCACTAGGCTGTCCTGTCTGCTGCAGGTGGAGGCAAAGCACATTCAGGGACACAGGGACCCCCATCTTCAGAAAGCTGTGATTGCCTTTGTAAGGGGTTATCATCCAACCACTCTGGATATTTTGCTGGGGACTACCTTTTACTTAATTGAGCAGAAAATTACATGGACATGGAGGGTTTATAACAATGCAGAGATATGGGGAGCATGTGCTGCTTAAAAAATAAAAGCCAGCGGTCCCATTCCTACATCCAGTACTCAGGGTGTAAATTATTGGCATGCATTGCAGTGGCTGGAGCTAGACATGTCAGCATGACTTTGAAGGTCTGTTTGATTCCTTCATAAAGTATTTAAGCCAATTCTAGCTTGAAGCTAATTCCCTTTCCCTTAATTGCTACTCAAATAATAGGAAGCCAAAAAATAAGCGAAGAACAGCACAATAGGTTCTGTTGTAGAGGTGCACCTTATTTTCCCTCAGAGATGACTGGATTAGGAGTCTGATGTGCTCCACTGATTTGGGAATAAAGCAAAGCTGTAGGACCTATTTGGTAGGAAGACTGTACACTGCTTCAAAGGATCATGGGACAGTTGAGGTTCAACAACACCTTTGGAGCTTGTTTAGCCCAACACTCTTGTTCAAATGGCTTTTTAGATATGAAGTGTGTATTTCTCACCTTGCAGGGCTTTAAGCTTTAGCAATACTCTAGCTAAGAAGGAGAAAAGAAAGACAGATCCCTCCAATTTGCAAAATGCATTAATTTTTCTGTCTTTCTACCAAAAGGATGAGAAGCAGACAGAGCCCATTTTGTAATCTGAAAAACTTATTATGTCCTAAAGATTCCTCTGAGGGTGAAATTCTAGCCATTCCCTAAAATACTGTAAACTGTACATATTCCTAGTGAACTGTATTCAGTGAATGAAAGAGCAGAGCAGTGCCGCACTTGAGACAGGAGGCAGAACTGTCTCTACTGTCTTTTATACAGACACTGCCTCTTTTTTTTCAGTTCTTTCCTGGATAACTATGTCCCACATAAGTATCTGCTTCAGCTGCTGCTACAGCTATTCTCAAGTAGTAAGCATGCATTGTACGTTGTCTGTCTGAGAGGTGACATTAGGGAAAGACCACCCTTGCCATTCGTGGTGTGGCACTGCAAGAAGGCTGCATTAACATTCCTGGGCGCCTCAGAGTGCTTGAATGCCCAACTGCTGTGATCATCAACTAAACATGCTGGCATTGCAGTAAGAGGGCTCTGGATTTTTTTACATTACATCTACCTTATCTGTTTGAATGTGAAATAAACCTTTCATCACATCCTCTTGCACTCAGGCTGTCGTGATCCATTTTCCACCGTGTGCATCCAGATGGCTTTCACAGGTTAGATTTCTCCCACTGATTTTTTTTTCAATACAAAGATGTCACTGTTTACTTTAGATACTAGGAGTACTTAACCAGAATATTATTTTCTGCTGGAAGTTTTACTTTCCTAATCATGGCTGAGTGACTTTCACAGACACATCCTCAGCCACTGAATTGTGGCTCAGCAGCTTGGCAGTTGCCTCCGTCTCTCTGTAATATGCAGCCTGTCATGGCTGCTCACAGAGACTTCATGGTCTTCTGGGAGGCTCGCAGACCCGAGTCCTCCCCCAGTCTGAAGCGTCGTGGCAGGCGAGGGGTGAGCTCTCCTGGCACGCAGCTTGAGCTCGTTGCTGCATATTCTCAGTATCACGGGGCTCGCGGCTTGCTGCCTGGTCATGTCTCCTCATCAAAACCTGCAGGCTTTGGTGATGTGCTGCTGCTGGTGTGGGAAGCTTGGCAGCTCTGCCTCCCTGCAGGAAGGCCCGCTAGCTGAAACCGAGCAGTGAGTGTGTCTGAGGACAGGGCGTTTGTTCTAGTTGTGTCCTCCTGTTCCATTAAGTAGTTACTGAAATGTATGGTGCATTCAGGTTTTTTCATATTACACTCCATAATTGTATTAATGAAAGGTATTTACCCTTCATTATTTTCATTCTCCAGAGGATTACTTAAGGCAGGATATAATTAATCCAGATGCTCATACGAATCCAGGGAGGTTGTGTGCAACAACTACTGTCTTTACTAAAAGTAATTGCACACATTCACCACAGTCCAACCTCAGTGGCATTTTAAGAGGAGCATGTCTAATTCATGAAAGGGAAGGATTGGTTATTATCTGCATTATCTGTAGCACTCCAGCTTAATTAAGAGTGTTAAAGAAAGATAAAAGGTAGGAAAGAAATGCAGGAAGATGAAATGATTTGCCCAAGGTCACAGAATGGAGATTAGCACCTGGGTCTTTACCGTCCAAGTCTAGTGCTGAGCCCATTAGATCAGATGGCTTCCCAAATCACTCTTCCCGAAGATCAAATGCTTTGAACACCCATGTAAGCCTCTCAAGGAGAAAACTTAATATGTCTCAGTGTAGTCTGATAAAATTATAGCAATGTGCAAGACATCACTGGAATTCATTAAAAAGAATATTTATTGAGAATCAGTGTTAAAAAGGAAACTTTCATGTTTTAAAGAAGTGAAGGCAATGAAATCTTCCACCTTGCTTCAATTTGGAACTCATATTTATGTAAAACTAATCAATTAGATCATGCTCCTAATTTAGAGTACTGATGCTTTCAACTACATTTCTGAGCCAGGAATGGGCTTTCTAGGATTCACAGCTTCTGAAATAAAAATAATTGGTTTCCAAGGAATGCAAAGTGCTAAGGAAGTAACACTTACCAACCTATTCATCCGGGAGCTGTTTAAGGAGCAGCTTTACATCTCTGGACATCTGCAAGATAAAAAAGGTACAGTTCATTAGCAGATAACAACATTAACACTCAGGTTACAGCTGAAAGCAAAAAGCAAACTTCTTGGGTGTTTCAGTAAGGATGGCAGTATAAGCGTCATCCCTTCTGAGCAGCTCTTGCTCAAACAAGTCCCTTGACTGTGTGCTCAGCCCAAGCCACCCCCTACTCCTCCAGAAGGTCCCTGCCCACTGAAGCAGCTGATGCCTATTCTTCCTCACCCCTACCCCCATGAGGGATGCTGAGGGGCTGGTGAAAAGATCCAGCAGCATCACAGATCTGGGTCTGTGGCCATCTCCTGTGTTGCCCCCTGAAACTATATGGTGAAGAGAGCAGTTGAGGAATGGAGCACTGGTCCTGCTGGCAATCTCAACGTGGGCAGTAACCTCTAAAAGCTATAAAAACCCAAGCCTCTATCCCCCAAATAAAAAATACAACAGGTAATATAGTGTTTGCATTAAAAATCAGTGCCATTCTCAAGCCTCTTCAAGGAAATCTGCATGGTAGTTTTCCAACATAGGAGTTTCTGTTAGAAAATATTGTTTTGCTGAAATAAAAGATCTGGAGGTGAAATCTGTCAGTTCAAAGATGAAACTTCTGCCCAAAGAGTGAAGAGGCTCCAGAACAACCAAAGCCTTGCCCAGCTCAAAGGCCTGCGAGACTGAAGTAGTTTCTAGCTGGTGTAATGGAGTGAGCTACAGACCGTACCAAAGCCAGCTTAAAGGGGCTAATCCAGAGTACCTATAGAGATTGTAGGTGTGTTTTGGCTTGAAATTGTCACATAGACCTATGTGAGCTGGATATTAAAGTTCTCATTTTCAGTCACTGGTGATCCAGGGCTTGGTACAGTTGTGTAACCGTGGGTGTCTGAAGCTGTTTGTGGTATCATAGGTTGTCTGAGACATCTACTTGAGACTGCAGATGTGGCAACACATCTGTGTCCTGAACCACCAGCTGGGGTCATGCTGTCCCTACAGCATCTCAGCTGATAATAAACATGAATGTTTAGATAAGAGTGGAGCCTTTTGCTGCCTTTTAGACACCTTGATGAGGACGCTTGAAGTTAGATCATCTCAGTCTGAAATGCCGCCATGGGCACACCTTCCTCTCAAACACAGGCCTCTTTGATGTGCCTACCTTGGCAACCCCCACCACCCAGCAAAGCCAGTAGTTTGGGTGCAGCTCTGTATTGACACAGCTGTAAAACCCGTCCATTCTGGCAGCAAGGTAGATACTATTGGGCTGGGGCTCTGTGCCCTGCTTTTCACAGCACAGCATAGAGGAGTCCTTTGTTTCAAGCCTCTTGTTGGATCAAGTGAAGCAAGACCCTGAACTTTGGGATCCCTTATCCGTGACACTACAGTCTCACATCTTTTCTCCTGCCAGCTCTCTGGAGAGAGGATCACTCCTAGCACTCAGGAAGTGCAATCCTAAACCTCACTTGACACTTCTGCATTGAAAAACTGTCCGATGGATCTAGTCCAAGGTGTTGTGTGCCATCTTGGTAGATGGGTTGATCTGTCTTGAGCCTCTGGAGTTAGTGGAAAGGATCCATTAAAATTTATCAGACTGTGAATTTCCATTGGGTTTTTAATTTGTGACATGAAAGAAAACACAAAAGATAGGATTAACATCTCCTTATTTTAGTAGGTGTCTAGTGTGAGTGACTGTCAAGGCACTTTATACCATATGGGAAGGTAAGTGCCTTCAGGGGTTAAATCATAATGTTTCTCTCTCCCTAACATTATTTTTTATGCTTAAATGGCTATTTGTTTCAGGGGAGGGGAAGAAGGTAGGTGACGGAAGGAAGGGAGGTGACGGAAAAGTTCACTTGAAACAGACATCTCACATCTAATGGATTAGATAGGCTAATTCCCTGTCCTGCTACAGCAGCAAGCCCACAGCTTTTCCATCTAATGCCTCACCACAGCAGTGCAAGCAAAGGCTGCCCTTGAGCCTGCTAAAGCCAAACTGATCAACAGTGTTGAATAGCCCACACTGCACAATGCTTATTTTTTATGATCAGGATTCAATTCTCACTTGACTTTAACAGGAGATGGATTTGAGCCCTACCAGACTGTGGTACAAAACAGTACTTCAGAGCTTGCATCTGGTTCTGAGTACTTGGTGAATGTCTTCTTCCTAAGAAGAAAATCCAAAACAAAGAAAGATTAATTTGAAATTTAATGGATGAGCTGAACACTCCAGGGATTATGCTGACCTTCATAAGGTGACAAAGGAATTACACTTTTCCTTAGACACTTGCGCTAAAGACTCATTTTTCAGTTGTGTGCTTCCCAAAATGTGTAAATCCACTTCCTGATGTTCATTGTAGCTCCCATATCAGATCCACATACACCTAAATTTTTATATTCTCATAATGTTCAAGGTTTTCTAACTCAGCAGAAACTGGCTTAGATAACCCAACAGATTCTCCCCAGGAACACTTTTTAACCCCTTCTCTTTGGGATAAATCCACCTGAGCCAAAACATTGAAAATTATTAGAAATGACGGTAGGTACACAATGCACAGATACTGATCTTGCCTAGAACTTTGCTTTTTCCCAAATACTTTTATTTGATTCTTTGCTAAAGTGTCATTGTATCCCATGTTTCTGGATTAAGTTTTTTCATGATCTATTTCCACCATTAATTTCTTCAAGGCATTTGAAGTGGGATTTCACTCACTTTCAAGTGAGTATTTGTGTTTTGTGGAGTCCTGTGGTATTATAGAGAACCTCAGGCATTTAGATACTAACTAGTGGGCACACTTCAAAATAGCCAAGAGCTTCAATGCAGGAACATTAATTTTGGGTGTAAGAAAATGGCAATAAGATCCTCAATCTTGCTGATTGAGAACAAGGACTTAACAAACCCAGCCTTTCATCATCATTCATCAGTGTCCTTAAAGCCAACACACAGATAGTTTTTCTCTGTAGTGTTTCATGATGCTAGAATAAAGGAAAAGTAGGGAATGAATGGCAAACCATCATACTTCTCTTAAAAATGAAACATGTGAAACCCACCTGGTGGCTTTCTTTGGCAGGATGACTGGCAAAGCAGCTGTGCAATAGCTGTAGTAGGTGTGGGTATTACAATTTTTTCTGTATTTTTACACATAACACTCATAAGAATACTGGGGAGACATGAGCTAAATAATGCCCTTGAAAAGGGGATCCATATCTGGCTAGCAAACTTACTTTGAAACAGCAGACAGCACTGAACCGAGATAATGAAAAATATCACACCTGCATGTGTTATCAAAATATCAAACCTCCAGTTTCTATATCAAGTGAAAACAAATTAAATTATTGATAAGTGATCTGTACAAAGGCAGGAAGGAAAAAAAGAAGGAGAGAAGGAAGGAACAAACGAAGGAAGGAACAAACGAATGAACAAGCAAAAGGGTAGAGGATGGGGGGGAATTGTTTGTTTTCTGAAAGGGAATACTGAAGGGAAAACAGGGATCTCAAGAATGTCTTAAAATGTGTATAAACTTGCTACAAGTAAGACGTTGCTCATTTCTTCATCATGACCGAAGGCAAGGCAAGAAATTATTGGCTTAAATTGCAACATGAGAGATTTAGGTTAAATGTAATGATTGCTAAGAATTAGCATGAGCTACTGAGACTGACTGTAGAGTGGTTTAGGGCTACACAAGACTCACGTCTCTCAGTAATAGATATTCACTCCTGCCTGAGGACAGGAGGATGGATTAATATTAGCTGACCTCCTGAGTTTTAAGCTAAGCCTACATTCATATGGTTCGACAAAATCAAAACCAGACAGTTTGCAAAAGAGATGTCATTTCAAACCTGTGTCTCTGAGGAATCCTGCTATTCCACTGTTACTATTGGTTGGTAATATTTTAGGCCAATTAGTTGCATCTGCAATTATTTACTCAAGTTAAGCAGACACACAAAGCAGCACATGACGGGGATCTTTTTTCAGTGTGGTCTTTGTTTTAAGCCGATCAATTAATTTGGCATCTAATCTCTGTTGCCTTCTTCCCTGGGATTAAATATTTGAACATGTTAATAAAGAATTTTAAATAAAAGCTAGAGCACACATTTCGTTATAAATCTCTTTGTTTTGCAGAAACGTACTTTGACATTTTCTCAGTTATTAAACAGCTTTTCCCAGGTACTTTATCTACTGCAGTATTAAAGGCAAGGTCTTGCTGAAATAAGAAGAATTTACACAGAGGTATGGAGACCCACTTCTGCATTTCACGATAAAGCTCCTGCATCATAGTGGAACTCAGAATTTCATTTCAGAAAGAAACCCTGTTATTTTCTTGAAGAGTAAAACTTGTTACTTTTATAGCCCTGGGGGTGTACAGAGGACTTTTCCAGAAGGGCTTATAGAAATAAGTGTTCTATTTTTAGCAATTTATTTTTATTTAGTCTTTGAAGGAGTGGGTTTCTCAGGTTCAAGAACTCTGCAGCTCAGACAATGAAAAGTAATTAAATCATAACCCATGACTTGATAACCATAATCTGATAATCTCTAGGAAATGCAAAAGCGCATTCAATATGTGTTCTCACATGGCTGTTCCTGGAGCCTTACAGATCCAGGTGGAACATTCTTCCTAAAATTAAAAAAAAAAAAGCCCAAAACAAAACAAAAACCCCATAATCGCTACAAGGTGCAATGAGATATTACTGACATTAAATTGACTGGAAAATATGTAATGATAGAATGATTGAATACTTTCTACTGGAATTGAAATCACCACTTTCAAACCCAGCAATATTTTCAGTAATCACTCTTTCATTGTGTCTCATTGCTGCCTCTATTCTGTGAGCACCAAGTGTGTGTCAGATGACTGTGATCACCTACTTGATGGTCAAGACGCCAAGCACATGTTAGCATTTGAAATTCAGGTATCCCTTGCCCTTTCCTGCTGGCAGGAAAGGCCTTTTATTTACAATCCTGTGCGGTCCTTCTGTTTCTAGGTTTAGCAGCACTGAGGAACAGAAAGAAGTTTGAGCCAAGGGCAGCGAACTGTAGGTGTGCACACCTTGTTGTCTGCATGGGCATGAGGTTTCTGCGCTCTCATTGCTAAGTGGAAGGATCCAAGGTGGGAGGGAGTTTGATAAACATGGCTGTCCTGACGCCTCCTGAGATGTCTAAGGTCCTGCCCTGGCCTTCAGTTGCCACTCCAGAAAGGCACCCCTGGCCATGTCTCATATGTCAGCCCCATCTGAACACTCTGGACACCCCTGGGAGTCCCAGATGGCACAAAGTATCCAAGTTCAGATGCTAGTGTATAGTACAGATTGGAATTCAGCTGAGCCACCAGTGTCTACTTTGGGATGAGGAAGGTTTCTCCCCACCTTCCATTGACTGGGTCTCCATTGATGAAAATAGAAATTTAGGCATGCAGCTCTGACCTTGAGGCTTACCATCAGAGACCTTATCCTGGATCTGCATCCCAGCTGTGCCTCCAAAATTTCCCTGTTCCTGTGTGAGCACTCAAAGATATTTGCTATCGCTTCTGAGATCACCCCAGCAACTCCTGCTCCTCAAGCAGCATTCCTCAGAGCCTGCTGCTCTGCTGACTGGAGGACATCTAAGTGATCTAAATGTTCTTGAGCATTGTTTTTTTCAATAAAGGCAGAAATTGCTTCCTTGATTGTCTTCCAAAGAAGCAGGAGCCTGGTTGCGACTGGCACACAAATAACAAAAGGAAGCCTTTAGAAATTAAAATTAAAGCCAAGACAGTTACATATCTGCAGCTTTTTTGGTTTCTTTCAAATTAATTCTAGCTAAGTTTCCAGGATGTCTTTCCACACTCCTCCAGCCATTTGCTTTTGCTTCCTAAAAAGCTCTGTGTTGTTTCTCTTCATTATTTAGCAGTTGCTGTTTTCCAGAACAGAATGGCTGTGCTTCAGGTTTTGGCAGGAACAGCCCCTTTTCCTACGCTTCATGCTGTTTGTGAAATACTTTGGGAAACTTTCCACTGAAAAGCATTGTAAAAATGCAGGCTTATTATTCTTGTGGCAGGGAATAACAGGTGAGGCTGTCAACTCATTCTGTGGGCAGGTGCCAAAATCCTGCTGGGAAATACTGATGGCTTTTGCTGATTCACTGTGGCAGATGGGACGTGTTAGTCGGGCTCTGTGTACCACGGGTATGCAAGGGTCTGCCTCAGCATTGCTGGGGGGTCTTGGCCTGGAAGTGGGAAAGTGATCAAGTCTAAGATTTATACTACTGTAGCGCATAAAGCACAGGTTTCAAATGCCCAGCCCCCAGGAAAGTGGATAGGTTTTGTCCTTCCTCAGAGCCTTGGAGCTCAGTTTCGAAGCAAGCTGAGAGAGCCATCTGCTTGCTGACTGCTACTGAGCCGAGTGATGCTTGTCTCTCCTCCACCTCTCTGTAATTGTTTGCAGCATGCTGAGCTTATCCCACCTCTCTGCAGGATTGCAAGGACCCGGGGCCAAAGTTTAAAAGATTTGCAGGTGCTGCACTTTGCAAGACCTGTGTACCTTGCTGCCTGGCATCCTCAGCAAGGGAAGGTGGTGGTGGGCTGCTTGTCTTGACAAGATAAAAGATGCTGCATGGGAAGGCAGGCTGTCATGTTTGGGGTCTTGAACATAATAGGGCCTTACAGGCTAATGTGACCTCTGCAAAGCAAATGTAAGGAAAGCAAGGGTTGCTTTGACACATAGTGAGTAGCACATCTGAACTGAGTGCTGTTGGTAGTGCCCAATGCCAGGCTTTGTCATCTCTGTGAAGGCAGGACACATGTAAAGTGCTGGCATAGCTGAGTTTTCTGATGGACCTCACTGCTCACCTTTCCATCCACTTCTGTCAGACCTGGTGGGATGTGGTCAGCATGCTCTGGAGGTGTGAGCCACAGGCTAAAGCAACAGTAAACTGTTGTACCCTGCTCTTTAGGCAGCCCACGCTGGTAATTCCCAAGGACTACATGAAAGTAAGGGGGTGCTCTGTAAATGCATGCAGGGATGTCATATCCCTGATTCCTGGGTATATAGAGAAAATGAGGTTTGATGCAGAAACTTGGCTTCCGCAGTGTCCTTGGCCGCATGTAGCACTGCAGACTCTGCTGAGGTGTTATGTGGGCCTGAATGTCTGCTCCAGGGCTCCTGCTGCTAAATAACTCCTGTAATGGATGGAAACAGTGAAAATTTTGGAGGGAGAGGCTGGTCAGTCTTGCCAGGGAAGCTGCAGCCTTCTGTAGGAGATGCAAGCATGGGGTGAGAGCTCTGTGCGTACATGAGGTGCCCATACTGATGCTGGGTGCCACCATCTCCTGCACTCAGGGCTAACAAGCCTGCTGCCATGGTTAGTCCCCAGCACTGCAGAGCACACCAGCACACATACATGTGCCTGGTGCAACTGACCCCAGAAATTGCCTGCATGCTTAGGGGACCTTTTTTCACCTTGTTCCTCACAAGAAACTCACTTCCTTTTCTTTTAGCATGGTCTGTTATCTCATGCAACATGCCCCTGGGGGCCTGGCCGGTCCCACTTCTGCCCCACTGGCAGGTTGAGCCAGAGGATGCTGAGACCTGTGCCTGGAGGCAGCTGAACTGGGGTGCCCAGAGAGCAGGGACAGCTGGGCTGGGGGACAGCAATTCAGCCCTCTGCCTGTTCCTGTCCAGCCAAGGTGGCCTTGGCCACTTCTGCCTCTTTTTTTTTCTTACTTTCTGAAGATTCTCTGATCCTTCCTCGTCCCCCATGAACAGCCCTCCAACCCTGACCATGGAAAGCATAGCCCTTGCAGAGCTGTTACAGGATGTGCTATGCTCCCTGGGCACTGTGCAGGTCCCTTTATTTGACTGGACCAGAACGCTTTGGGCTTGGAAAATGCCCAGGAAAGTGAAGTGGCAGGCACCTCTGCTGTGGATGCATAGTTCAGATCATACAGTGATGCACAGCAAAAGCCTCTGGAGGGATCCTATGGAAATGTCTCTGGGAGGCACCTATGAGACTCAGGGGACAATTGAATAGCAGATGTGGAAATGACACCATTAACACAGAGTGCTGTGAAACGCTGTCAGCACCTTTCCTAAGGCACAAGGAAGGGACCATGCTGTTGAACTGCTAGTGAGGCTGGTGATTTGCCCCATGTCATTACTTCTGGTGGTCTCCCAGCTGGACTTTCAGTGGGGCTGGACAGCATGGGTACACCCTGCTGCCACCCAGACTGTCCCAGGAGCACAGTGCTCTGCTCCTGGCTTCAGAGGCAGCCTGCCGTGACTTGCCAGGGGGAATGAGTTATAAGGGCTGCTCCACTGCAGAGCAGATGAGCCTTGAGGAGTTTGAACTGCCCACAGCAGATCTGGAAGTGCTTCTTGGAGACTTGCTGCTTAACAGATTAGGAGGTAGCAAGGAAAGCAGGAGGCAGAGGGAAGCAAGCAAGCAGGAATCAACAGCAGTTAGATGAGTGCTGTGACAACATTAGGAATTGCATCCTAACTTCTTAGTTAGCATTGTTGAAAGTACTTTAAAATAAACATAAAGTGTAGGAGCAAAAAAAAAAAGAAAAACTATGAAGAAAACAATTTAAAGGATTTCCCTTACTGTGGTATTTCTGGACTTAAGGCACTTTTTCCAAGGGAGGCTGTTATAGTATTAAAAGTACCCTTTGATTTTAGTAAGATTGTTACCTCCATCTCTCAATTCATTCTGAAGAGAGAATCTGCATTACTGACATTAATGTAACCAGACAGAAATATACCTAGCAAAGGTAATGAGCATGCATTGGCAAGTAAGAGAAAGTCCTACCAAAATGGGTTTTCCTTACATTAGTTAGGTCTGCTGGTTTTCAAAGGAAAAATTGTAGTACAGAAACATTTAGTAATCGCCCCAAAGTGTCCTGTACATGTCTCAGCTGTGCCATTGCTGTTCAAGTTTCCTTCACCTGGCAGTTCACTCTCCCCTGACTCTCAATTCCATTCCTTCACATGGATGGAGGAACCAGTAACATTTCCACAGCCTTGACTATTCCACTTTTAGCAGCCATTTCCTCGTTTTTCTTCATAAGGAAGCACTTTTCTCACTCTGTACTTCCATTAAGAAAATGTACAAGCCTAATAGTTACTAAAAAGAAAGTGACTAAAGCTATCCTAATGTTTTTATGGACTCATTAAAGGTCTTATTAATTTTTCTCTGTATTGGAAAAAACCTAATTTTTTACTTGTGACACAGTCAGGAGTGGTACCCAGGTTTTCAGAGGTGAAGCATTCGCACGTTAACCTTTCCTTCTGCTTTGAGCAATCATTCTTGTGAACTTGCTGAACTACAAATCAAACCAGAGCTTTTAAAGGAGGCCTTTCTCCTCCTGATGTCTGTTTTACCCTCCCTTTGCTCTTTGAACTGTTTCTCTGTGCAGCTGAGCTGGACCAAGGTGACTTGTGGAGAAGCACCAAGCTAACAGCGCTTTAGTCTCTCTGTGCTTGGGCTCACCCGTATCGTGTTAAGGCTTTGCTGCCAGGGCCATAACTCCACTCACTGAGGGTCTTTGGGGCCAGCTGCTGCTCCTTAGTTGCTTATTTCTCCACTTTGCCTCCTGCTTGCTCTTGGTGGCAGGAGCTAGAAAGTTGCTGTGGGCAGAATCTGGGTCCTGAGGTAGCCCCAAGCACCCCACATGCCAGCCTGGCACTTGGTGTGCACTGGTAGGAGAGCCACAGGTGATCATGTTGTTGGCCCTGCTGCAGGGATGGGGTTGGGAGTACTCACACGTTCCCTACCCAAGTATGATATGCAATAAGTAAACTTTTAATTGATTCAGTTACAAGAGCTAGCGGCTAAAGCAAAGCAATAAAACTACAAAAGCATAAAAGCAAGGATACGGCGAGTGATTTACTGCATGCTGTATCCGCTCACCACTTACCGGGGCTTCAGCGGGAGCAGGCAATACTTAGTGATGGCGGCGGTGTGAATGTTAAGCATGGTGTTTCACAAAGCACCCTACCCTCCTGACAGCCAGGCGTGAGTTATTTCAGAAACGCACGGCATGTCTGTCAGATCCCAATGCATCTCTTAACAACGATACTTCATAAATCCCTGGTTTAGAAATTCACTGCCAATGGAGGAAAAAAATGTCAGTCTACAATCTGTTGTCATGGAAATAGTTGGGAAGTTTGACGTGCAAAGGTGTGTAACTGGGATGGGAAAATACAAGTGGGCTCATCTTGATTTTGCCTCTTGAATTCTTCTACTCTGGAAATAAAGGTAGAGGTTACATTGAAGCCTGAGGGAGATGCATTTACTTTCTGGACAGATGCATTTCACTAGTCAAGAAAACTGCATCCACCTTAATCCCAGGCATCCAGATGAATGTGCTGTAAAGCAGCACTGCATTGTCTCTTGGGTGTCATCTGTCACCTGCTGATCATCATTGTGCTTTCTGTTCTGGGGACAAAACATCTTTTATAAAGAAATCCCACACAAGATGAAAAGTGAGACAAGGACAGGGAAAGATAAAATGAAGAATAAATGTTAGAGGAGGTAAGCACAGAAAAGTATATTCTACTTTTGCCATTATGGAGGTTTTAATTTCCTGAAATAATTTTACATGCCAGGCAGGGACACGAGTGGATGGCAATCGAATCATCAGACCTCTTATCAGCCTTGATTTTGCTTGGCTTTACCTGAATGGATTATTTTTTCAATAGTTCAGCAACTAAATTAGAAAAAAGACGAAAGAAATCACACTTTGGTTCAGGATAATGCATGACGTGCTGTTTCATTATTACTCAATTCGTGTGAATTTCAGAATAAAAACATCCTCTCAAAATAATGTGTTGAAACAATTTATTCTGAAACTGTCAAAACAAAATATCAAGGAATTATCAAAAACTTCTCACTCCTCCATTTTCCTCCATTTATCCATTTAATCTAAGTCCAATCAGTCCATAGTTCTCTCTGGAAACTGAATTTTTCATTTGTTCTACTTACTATTCATCAAAACAAATCCTGTCTACTTCTATTGTAGTTATTTAATACTCACTGAGCTGCCATTCTGTCTCTGCAGTGATAAATCTTTCATCCTCTTTTATTGCGGCTCCTTAGGGGCTAGAGAGATGCAAAAACATTTCTTTTAAGGCACACTGTGAGGTGAACTTCTTGAGGGGTGTCAGGGCGTGGAGGCTGAGGCCACTTAGGTGACATTCACCTGGGAGCACCAGTCAGTCGCAGTGACCTTGGCACAGTGTCAGTATTGGGACCGACAGCATCAGCTGCCTGCCTCTCCTGGCACCCTGTAATGGTGAGGCTGGAAGGCAGGATTTATGGCACTGGGGAGGGTTTTGCAGCATGGATACATGGAAGTGATGTCTCAGGCACTCTTCTGGCTCAGGCATTGTCCCTCAGCCCACTGGTGGCAGCAGGGAGGCAGGAGGAACAGCCCAAGAGAACTTGAGTCACAGCCATGGGAGCAGAGGTACAGGTGATCCAGCTTTCAGTGGCTGTCAGGAGCATTGAACCATGGGGAAACCTGAGGCAGTCAGAGGGTCTGTGATGAACAGCTTATCCTTAGAGGGTTTTTCACTGTCAGAGTGAGAGTTTGTGGGACTGTTTCAATGATTGTATCTAAACACCAGAGCAATTTCTGATCATGATTCCCGCCGGAAGATGCTTTCCCAGTCCCCCTCCCCACTCCCTCCCCCCACCAAGGAAATGACTGGATTTGTACCATTTTCTTTGGGAAAGGTTGCAGGGGCCCTATATGATCCAACAGCACGGCTGTGAAAGACTCTGAGTCCCATTTTTGGATAGGGGGCTAAGGATGCTCTGTCAAGGGTCACAGACCTTCTGCTGCTCCAGTGTGCCTGGTGCTGGGATGGGGCCTTATAAGCAGCTGCTTATGAAACGAAGGGGCATTTTTTCTTTTTAGGAAATACTGTCTGTGCTGGAGCACTGACATTTCCTGTAAAGGAGAAGTCTGTTTTGGTAAGCACTGCAGCTGGTCACTTAAAAATCTGTATCCCTGGGAAAAGCAGCTGGAGACCTAAACCACAGCTTCAGGAGGATTTGTCTATTGGTTTCTCTCTTCAGTGGTGGGCTTTGGGCACAAGTCTGCGGGAGGAAAATTACATTTGGGCTCTTCCTTGCAAGGGAGAGCGGGGGAGGAATTTGCACCGATTTCCAGTAGAACCTCAAGCCTGGACTTCTGGAAGGACGAGCTCTTGGTTAGCTGCACCAGCCAGGCTGTGTTACACCCTCACTGTGGGGATGCAGATGTGGCGGGTACTACCAGCCCCAAACACAGCATTCAAGCCAAGTGTTAGCTTAACTAGATCAGATCACCTGGGAAGGGGGCAGTGAGACCCACATACCTTCCACTCCCCTGATCAGCCATTGCCCCAGGGAGGTTTGGCACTGACACAGACCCAGGAGCACATCTTCCCCCTAGTTTCTGTTAGGACTTCAGCTTTTCCATGTACCACACGGGTTTCTTTGCAGTTAGTACTTTTGTACGAGGCTTAAGTATTCAGTATAGTTTTTGCCAACACTTGTCACACCCTTTTTTCCCTCCCTTCCCCAGTCATTGCCATACCATCACCAACTAACAGCCTAACTGATTGCTCTCCCTCCTGCCGTGATTTATGTCTAGGAGCAAACAAGGAAAGAGAACTGCTCTTGCAAAGCTGTCCTTGAAGTCCCGGTCTACAATAATTTTCCTTTTTTTCTTTTGGTGGGGGTCAGGCAAGCATAAATTGCAGTATATCTTCAAAGTGTTTGGGGGTTGTTTGCCACATGACTCATATTGACTTTAATGGGAGTCACATGCAACTCTCGGAAAGTTTTAAAGTGCCACCGCTTTGCGCAAGAGCCACGAATGAAAAGCTACTTTTGTTTTCCTGCTGCACAGCACTGGCATTGTCCAAGCCCAGGCCCTCCAGCAGGAATCTGCAGGGACAGGCTGGGAAAAGCCCAGCCAGGGAGCTGGTGCTGCTGCCAGGCACTCTGTGCCTCCTGCCTCCCCACCCTCCCCACCTGCTAGCGCGGCAGGCAGGTGGAATCAGTGCTGCATCAATGCCTATGCAGCCCTGCCAGGACCCCCGCTGAAAACAAGGCCAGGCTGAAGATAGCTCTGGCTCCAAGGTACTTACATTCCCTCTCCTGTTACTAGTGCCTGCCAGTACCTTCCCTCTGTTTTGCAGGGTTACATGTGTTGGCAGTGGTGCCTGTCTCTCCCCTGATAGTTCTACTAAAACTTCTCATTATGGAGCCTTGAAAGTCATTGCCTTTATCCTGGCATTTTAAAATATAGCTACCATAGGGAAAGAATGGAGCAAATGTAAAGAAAGTTTCCCCACAAAAATAAGAGCTCAGCCAGCAAGACACAGGAGGCATTTTTCTCTTTTGAACAAGAAAAGAGCAAAATCTCCCGCCCTTCACCACCCTCTGCCCCCAAAACAGGCCATGTATTACCCTGCTGTCAGGTCAAATGTCTGAGAGTGATTTAGAGGGATAAAAACCATGTTAAAGCAAACTAAGAGCAGATTGTTCCAAGTGCACATGTAGCTAATCCTTGCCTAGGACTAGGCAACCTGGGCACTGCCTATATGAGAATCTCTCCCGGTTTCTTTGAAGTATGGGCAAGTATATTAAAGTGGGAAGAAAGCACCGACTCCTTCAGGTGGTGATTTGTGTTTATTGGCTGTGATTTTTATGAGTTGGGGAAAGAGGCAGAAACACCAGCGTATGGTAATCAAAATGTATGGGGTTGTTTTAAGAGATCATTTCATGATCAAGGGAAGGTGACAAAGCTCTTTTAGAGGGCTTTGTTTTTCAGGCTTCGCTAATGTTGCTGCATAAAGGGTCCTGGTGCTAATGCTACCTTTAATGGTGTAAGTGCGAAGCTGTGAATCATCCTCCCAATGATTATAAATAGCAATACATCCTTGGCCACTCAGAGCAGGGACCCTGCAGCATTTTAAAACACTTGCTTTAAAAAGCCTGTCAGTGCTGCGGGTGGGATGAGGGATCTGTACAGCTACTGCTGGCTGCTACAGCTCCCCTGGATTGCTTCGTTACCTTGCGGTGTTGCCTCATCCCAATTAGGGAAGGAAACGGAGGCCCCGGATAACAGCTGGCCAATAGGTGTTTCTTCTGTCTGCCGTTATCAAGCCATGTTCACTACTGAGTTATGCATGCCTTGAGCCAGGAAAGAAAAAACACATGGGATGTAAATCCGGTAGTCAGGGACTCCAGTGAGGTTCCTCAGTGGTTTTGGCAAGCCATTTATACAAGCAGGAGCTGCCAGAGCAGGTCCCAGCAGCACACCCTCACCATGAAGGTGACAGCAGTACTGAGGTGGCTTTCCATGCATATGGCTATTTTTCTGCCTGGAAATGTTGTGTAGATAGGATTGGGGATTTTTAATATGTTTTCCAGCAACCCAGCTGTCATTATTTCTCTGCTGGACATGCAGAAATGCTGGACAGAAGACCACTGCCTGCAAATAAATCATCTCCATGGTGCATGTGCAGTGAGCTCAGCGTGGCTGGGGTATTTATCACACAGGCACTCTCCTACCCTACAGATGGCCTGTACAGATGCAGTAAATCAGCCCCATCCTGACATGCCCTAAGCAGCACATCTGGGCAGCGCATGCTGGGAAAGCCAGCCCAGAAGCGCTGCCTCCCCAGGGGCCGCACACACACAGCCCCCCACATGCTGCTGGCCTCGCCAGCCCAGCATTGAGAGTCTTCCTGCAGGGAAGCTGAGAGGAGACTGGAAATCTCTGTCTTATTTTCCAGCTTCAGACACTTCTCTTAACAAAGCGGGAAAGTGACCAAGGTGCTGTCAAAGGTTGAGAGCATCCTTTTTCTCAGCCTGGTCCCCACCCTGCATCCCTCTGTGAGTGCTGCAGCAACCCTGTCCTCTGCCCTTCTTTCTCCTTCCTCACTCCCCTAAAGTTCAGAGAGAATGTCTTAAGAATAGTGTTTAATTTCCATTCTTTCCTGGAAAGGGGATTCTCAACCCCGACTCTTTGTGGAAGGAGGGGTGGCACAAAGGCTGTCCCATCTGGAGCTGTACACCTCAAACTCAAGCTCGGGGGGTTTTGCACTGTGTCCATCCTTTCATGCATTTGTGCACTATGGCAAATGCCAGGACAAGAGCGGTACACTGGTGGATGAATGCTGGAAGTGAGACAGGTGCGTTGCTTCCCAGGGAGCCCCTCTGTACAGGGATCCAAGGCAGTGGACAAAGCAGCGGTCCTTTGCTAGGAAGGGCAGGAAAGCTGCCAGCTTTCACCTCCACATGACGGCATAGATTACCCTTTGAATTCTTTCATCGTGCACTGTGGGCCAGCGAGCCCTTCACTGCATCGGAAACCCAGGCAGGGCATAAGTCCTGTGGTTAAACCTTCTAAGGGTACAGCTCAATACATGCTCAATACAGAGCATACAGCATTTGTTTGTATCCTTGGGGTCTTTTTTTATTTCTCCTTCACATTCTTTGCTGGGAAAGTCTGCCTGACCTTGACAGCTGTCTGAAAAATTTGGGTACACGCTTTCTTGGCATACCATGCAGATTTTGTCTAAAACAGGCTGTTTTGTAGGCAACAAAGTTTTTTAAAACAGGGAAATGCTGAGACACTGTGCTTTGAAAAACTGTGACTGTTTGTGGTCATTGTCAGTCCCTTTGCCGTGCTAAAACGTTCCCTTGCAAGGTGATTATTTTTCAGACTAAAATATGCAAAATATTTATATAGTCAAAACAAAATCATCAGTGGTCTCCAAGGAAAATGGCTTGAATGTTTTAAAAAATTTTATAGGCTACTTACAATATTAACTGGTTTATTAGTTTTTAAAATTAAAGTGTTAGATCAGAACTGTTCTTGAACAGAAAATGTCAGCAAAAGTCATTACTGCGTGCATGTGAGGGAGTATGGGCATAGATCTGTGTGTACATTATCTCCTCAGATGTATAGAAAATTTAGGATATGAGAGTTTATTAAAGGAGCCTCTGCTCAGCAAAGGGAGAAACAGGCACACTATATTACTCATTTTGTTGAAGACTTGGAAGAAATAAATGTATTAAGAGAGTGAAATTCAGTAACAGTCTCATCAGCAATAGATTGTTATTAATGGAGGACCTGCTTCCTGGCCAGCCTACTAAGGTCTTCTCCTTTTCAGAGGCACATAACCAATGAGGTTATATTTTGGATTAATGAATATTTATGTCATCAATGAAAAACTACTTTATTAGAAAAGGCTGAGCTCATCCTGGAGAACTTCAGGGCCCCATGGTTGTGACATGGTCCTAGGAGCTGGGCTGAATCCTCTTAGGTAGAAGGTGGATATGAGGCTGAGTTTCTAATATATATTTGCTGCTCCATGAGCTGGACTGGCACAAAGAAATTTTGCAGGCGGTTTTGTGAATCCAGCCTTCATTCCCTTGGCTTTTACACCATGAACAAAAATCAGCATGTTATATTTTATGTTGTTTGACTGAAATTGAAAATTACCTGTTCTTGATTTTACTTCGGTGAGGGAAAACAAAAATTATTTTAGGTTGATCTGCCCCTATGTTTAGATTCAGGCAGTTACTCATATAGTGCTACCCTAAGCCCAGAGTGGTTTGCAACATCCTTCCCTTTTAAGACGCTGACTGGTTTCTTCTCCTACTGAATGTCTGTTTTTCTGTCCAGGTACAAACTGGGAATCTATCACATCCAAACCTACGTTTTGACGACCAGTTATTTCATCTACATTGAATAACTGGAGATAAAAAAGTCATTACTGTTCTGTTGTATCCTCCAAGGAGGTATTTACATGTGAGAGAAGAAGTTCATTGGCTTAGCTGAGATGTTTATTACTGTCCCTTGAATAATAAAGCCATCAGTCAGGGCGGAAAGGGGTGAGGGAGAAGGGAGAGCCAAATCACTGCAAGAGAATTTATGTGTAGATAGTTGTATATAGGTTTTCTTTTATTTTTAAATGTTGATTGGGGTATGAGGTCCAGTAAGATATACAGCCCCGTAGCCATACACATGTGCTGTTATAATACACCCTTTCATTCAAAAAGGCTGGCAATGGTTAGGGTGGCAGATTTATTGTGTGTACCGCAGGTTAAGGATCATAGGTCATTTTGCAAATATCCTTTTCAGGTGTCTGTAAATTCCTGTAAAAACACACACAAAGCGCAAGAACACTCAGAAGAGTTAGTTTTTTATTACCTTCCTGACTCAGAGCCCAAATGAAAACAAGATAAACGTGTCCTTACTGGAAACACTGGGAACAAGCTAACCTCTCAAAGTGAGAGTCCTCTGCTAGCCTATACGGCTGTGACACCTGAAGTTATCACTGCATGTAAGCCTCTATTTCATTTCACAAAATGCCATAGCAGACCATAAACTTCCTCGCTGTTGAGCAAAGTCTGCTTTTAGTTCCTGCTCAGCATATGTACCTTCATTACGGGGTAGCATAACCAGCCTGAACACCTTTTAAAAGGCCATCCTGATCCTGCTTCCCACATGTACAGTGCTTAATGGGAGGCTTCACATTATCCAGCTGGAGTTTGAAGTGATTTATTATCGCTCATGCAGATTGTCAGACAGTAACTAAAGTGGGGTCACACATGCAGGGCTGGCCGTGAGCACTGTCCCAACAAGAGCTGCCAGCCAGCCCCCATGCAGGGGGGTCCCTCACCTCACCAGGGTGGCCTGACCACCGGGCACCACTGCCTGCTCTGCAGCTCCTGTGGGGTCCACGATCAGAGGGCTTCTCTGGTGTTGTACAAAGCTGCTTTACTGTCTTGCCAGCCCTGTCAGTGATGGGTGCTCATCACTTTACCTGCCATGATCTGATTTCACCAGTTCAGGACCAAAGATGCTGTAATCATATACTACCCCCTTTCCTGAGAAGGCAAAGACTCAGAGCCATGTTAACAAATTTTATAGGCTCCCCAGAGGTTCCTGAGAAAGGGTTAAATCACACAAGCCCGTCAGCTCCCCATCCAACCAAAATGGCCCCCATGAGGGCCTCTCTCTCCATATCCAATGACCCTGACTTACTGCAGGTGTGCTAGAAGAGGCAGCACCACACAGGCAGTGCAAGAGGGTGAGAGATACATGAGGTGGGACACACACTGGCAAGATGCTGTGTGGAGATATCCAGAGGGTACACAGTGGTGCATCTGTGCTTGCCCACCCATGTCTCCAAAACCGACCAGCAGCTTTGGTGGGATTCCCACACCCCTGCTGCAGTTGGGCAATTGCCGCTGCGATTCACGTTGCAATTCCCAGTGTGATTCTCACTGCAATTGCAATTGCAATTTCCACTGCAGTGCCCATTGCCTTTGCAATTCCCACTTCAATTTCCACTGTGATTCCCACAGCAATTCCCACTTCAATTCCCACTGTGATTCCAATCGCAATTCATTTTGCAAATTCTAGTCCAATTCCAAATGCAATTCACTTTGTGATTCCTAGTGCAATTCCTGTTTCAATTCCCTTTAAAATTGCCAGTGCAATTTCCACTTCGATTCTCACTGTGATTCACTTCGCAATTTCCAGTGCAATTCCTACTGTGATTCCCTTTGCAGTTCCTACTGTAAGCCTCAGCAGGACCACAGGGCTGGCCCTTCTGGCCCATCACCGAGCAAGGGTTTTACCTCAGGCTCAGCAAGGCCTGTGGCAGCGGCTAGACCTAAGAGATGAAAGGCACCCAATGACTTTTTTCTGTTGTTTTTAATGTAAGATTTGGCAGTCGAACTAGCCAGGGGCATTAGTGGCATAACATGAATAATAGTTTCTGACAGAAGGAGGTCACACAGCCCATTTCAGCCTGTCCACCTACGTGGAGGAAAGAAGTATGACGAGGCAGGAACACTAAGTTCTTGTCTGAGTTTTCTGACCGTTCACTGTGCTACTGTAGATGCCTTGGCAGCCTTTCGAGCTTCATTGCATGTTAATTAGTGTCGATGGCAAGTTCTTTTTTATTAACAAAAAAAGGAGAAATCTGCTGACAAGGTGCTCCAGCTTCCTTCCAATATATGTTTTGGCTGTAATTGTGGAAAGTCTCCTTTTTCTGTGAAAACAATGTCCTCTTAACAGTTTAGTTTACCTCAGTGGTATGGCTCTACATTCACCAGAAGAAATGGCTTTGGTCAATGAATTGCATTAACCATCAGCTTGATGAAATAATTCCCACACCAAAAAAAGTCAGACCTTTTGAGCACTTCAGCACCAGGTGACACATTCTGAAAATGACTGGGGGTTTGTTTCTTTGCCACTCCTTGTAATTGGTCTATTTGGCATATTTTTGTCCTGGATGTTCATATCTTAACTACAGCTCATCGTACTCCATGAAAAAACCTTGCCTGATCTAAGAAGGCAAGGCTGGCTCTGTGCTTGGTGCTGCAGCAGAGCATTTCTGCACCCACCATGCTGTGCTGCACCTGGGGAAGAGATGCCTTTTCATAAAGGTCTGTGTGTGGCTTTCATCACTGCATTTACTCTTTGTGTCCATTTATGCCATGCTCCCTTTTGGAGCTGGTTTTGCTTTTGCTTCAGTGTTATTTGGCAGTGTTAAATAACTTTACACCCGCCTGTTACATTATATTGGCTCCCCTCACTAATGGGATCTTATCACAGTCAGTAACAACACATAATAACCTATATTTCGTATGTGATTTTCTTAAATGCTTCCTTTCTAAGGTGAAGAGGTTTAGACATGGCTGAGGACTCATTATTCAGAGCACACATCAAGAGAGATGGAGATTTGGGGGAGGGTATTTTTTTCTAATTTCCACATAGTATTTTTTAAATAAGTTTTTTTAAAAAAATAGTTTAAAGTGAGTGTTTTTCATAATACTTCATTTTTCATGATATTTCATCTACTTTTAAAATGTTAAAATCAAAAAAATATGAATATTATGAAAAATTTAATTAATCTTTTAGTGCTTTTTACAACAATAGTGGTATTTGCCCAAGAAGAAGCACCAGTACCAAAAGTTTCTTTT